>PISW01007047.1:0-97408 GCA_004023785.1 Mungos mungo | reverse complement strand
CTCATGAAGCTTATAAACTAGTGACAATAGCCAATGTTCCAAAATACTTACCATGTGCCAGGTACTGTTCTAAGTGCCTTGCATATAATAATATTTAATATAATGTTTCATGGGGTAGGTGTGACTATTATATTTATTTTCCAAATGAGGAGACTACAGAACAGGAAAGTTAAAGAGACTTGTCAAAAATCACAGTGTTAGTGGGTGATAGGGACCTGAGTGTGGTCCCAGAGACTGTATTATTAGCTACCACATTACACTGTCACATTAAAAAAAAGGAATAAATCACATATAAAAATGCAGATATTTAGATTTAGATATAAAATTTTATGTGACATATCCAGAAAGGAGGGAAAGATAAAGAAATTCACAGGTATTAGCGTATTTGTCCAATCTCCACGGCAACCTTAAATGCTAGATTATATTATTCTAATTTCACATAGAAGACATAGAGGTTGAAGAGTTAGACAGATATATGTTTATAGGGCAAAAATGAAGGCCTTAAATCTTAGGGTTATAACCTTAACTATAAAGTAAGTAATGACAGGTTATGCAGAATAAGTAAATATGGCTCAAAATGATATGACCAAAAAGGCAAAAGATTAAGTTTAACTTAACTTATAATTGTACTTCAGCTGATGCACAAATGAGGGGCTACCAGGGAGATATTTTTTTCACACTAGGTCACAATGTTTATTTCTATTTCCATAACACTAGCATTAACATATTTTATGCAAAACAAAATCAGAAATATAAGAGTTAACAACATAAATAAGATAAAGAAAAGGAGGATGCTCAGTATGGCTGACTTTTTCAACTTCCTTCCCTATCATTAGAATTACTATGGTTATTTAGCAAAAAAATTAAAAATCTAACTTTAGTGGACAATGTATCATTTATATTTGCCTATATAATTCATCATGAGTTATCCATGGTTCTCTCTGGTAATGCTTAGATTACTAAAATGCAGGGGAAAATGCTCCTGATAATTTTGGTTTCCCTGTGGTCTGAATTTACTTTTCCAGAGCTTGAAATATATCTAGAAATACAACATGATCATACTCCAGAAATATTTCATGTTTGGTTATAATTTTTATCTAGTTTTCTATAAAAAATTGAATTTATACAGGCAAATTAAGAAATAAGGATCAGATATGGGTTTATCATCAACGTGACAAAGTGCATTAATGGTCTTCAGCCAATATAAGTCTATATGGAAGCCCCAACAATCATTCAGGGGGTTAAACTGACAGAAGTCATGTGATTTTTTAAGTGTCCAGCATCAAAGGCACTTCAGGAACATTCTCTTACACTAGTATTAGACTACTTCTTTTGAGACAAAAAACATTGAATATATCAGTGCATGTGTTTAAAAAGTTATAGTCTATATAACTTATCACCAAATGTTTGTGTTTTATTGTTTAATAAACATCACTGGTATAGACCTTATATCAAATAAAATGAATCAATGGGTTGTACCTCTGAAACCAATACTACACTGTATATTAGATAGCTTGAATTTAAATAAATTAATTAAAAAATAATCAAAAGATAATTTAAGCCTCCCTCCAAATTAATGCTTACATTTAAGTATATATTTTGATGAGCTTTAACAAATGAATATACCCTTGCAACCACTAGTACAATCCAAATATAGAACATTTCATTCATCCCCCAAAACTTCCCTTGGGCTTCTTGACAGTAAGTCCCTGTCCCCAACTCTACACATTGACCACCTGCTTTGGTTTTCCAGGGCTGTTTTGTGTTTAGCACTGAAATTCCTATGTTGCAAGAAACCTTTCAGAACCAGATAAAGTAGGACTGTGAAATAATGACCTGCTTTTTACCAATATAAATTAGTATTGCCTGTTTTACAGCTTCATACAAATGGAATCATACAATAATGTATCCTTTAATATCTCAGGATAATAATTTTAAGATTCATCCACATTGTTGCATGAAATAGTAATTAATTTCTCTTTAATACTGAATAATATTATATTCTCTAGATACACCACAATTTGTTTATCCATTTACCTGTTGACAGACATTTGTGTGGCCTCATATTTTAGCTATTATAAATAATTCTTTTATGAATATCCATACATAGGTATTTCTGTGGACATATGTTTTCATTTCTCTTGAATAAAATAACTGAGCAGGGGTTCCTAGATGGGCACTTTTGCTATTCTACATTTACAGTTAAAATTTTCTACTGTATTTACGGTTCGCCAAGTGTATTTTAACAATCTGGATGATGCAACAATATATGTTGTTCTAAATACTATCTTTAACATTAAGAGATGCTTTTATAACTTTTAACACAAGAAATTCAAGGTAAATCAAAACCCATGGTACATACTTCAAGGCCTGCTTCAACCAAGTCATAAGTTGTATATTATTTCCATTATATTCATGGTAGATATAATATCACAAGCCTTTAACAAAGGAAACAGACCACATAAGACATTCTCTTCTCATAACTTCAATAATGCATAACTCTTATTAATATACAGGGAAATATGTAGTTCAAATATCCCCACCAGAAATTATAGCCTTAAGGGAGAAAATTGTGCTTGTTGGTTCCTAGACTAAATAGAGAACAAGAAATCAAGAGTAATCACAAAGGTCTCTTCCTATTTAACCATTATAATACCTTTATTAAATATGTACTTAACCCAGGACCAATAGTATTCACTTCCCAAATTTCATAAAATATTAAAAGTACATTTATTATTTTTTTAAAAAATGTTTAATGTAGAACGCTTCATGAATTTTCATGTCATCCTTGCATAGGGGCCAAGGTAATCTCTAATCATGCTAATCATTCCAATTGTAGTATATGCACTGCCGAAGTGAGTACAAATGTACATTTTAAAAAATCACATTTGTTCACTATAGCCACTCTGACTGGTGTGAGGTGGTATCTCAATGTGGTTTTGATTTGTGTTTCCCTGATGATGAGTGATGTTGAGCATCATGTCATGTGCCTGTAGGCCATCTGAATGTCCTCTTTGGAGAAGGGTCTGTTTATGTCTTCTGCCTGTTTCTTCACTGGGTTCTTTGTTTTTTGGGTGTGGAGTTTGGTAAGTTCCTTATAGATTGTGGATACTAGCCCTTTATCTGATATGTCATTTGCAACTATCTTTTCCCATTCTGTCAGTTGCCTATGAGTTTTCTTGATTGTTTCCTTTGCAGTGCAGAAGCTTTTTATCTTGATGAGGTCCCAATAGTTCATTTTTGCTTTCATTGCCCTTGTCTTTGGGGATGTGTTGAGTAGGAAATTGCTTTGGTTGAGGTCAAGGAGGCTAAAATGAACAAATCAAGAGACTATAGATACTGGCGAGGGTGTGGGGAGACGGGCACCCTCCTACACTGTTGGTGGGAATGTAAACTGGTGCAGCCGCTCTGGAAAACAGTGGGATGTAAACTGGTGCAGCCGCTCTGGAAAACAGTGGGGAGGTTCCTCAAAAAACTATCCATAGAACTCCCTTATGACCCAGCAATAGCACAGCTAGGGATTTACCCAAGGGATACAGAAAGGCTGATGCATAGAGGCACATGTACCACTATGTTCATAGCAGCACTGTCAACAATAGCCGAAACATGGAAAGAGCCTAAGTGTCAATCACCTGATGAGTGGATCAAGAAGATGTGGTATACACACACACACACACACACACACACACACACACACACACAATGGAGTATTACATGGCAATGAGAAAGTATGAAATATGGCCATTTGTAGCAAAGTGGATGGACCTCGAGGGTGTCATGCTAAGCGAAATAAGTCAGGCAGAGAAGGACAGATACCATATGTTTGCACTTATAGGCCTAACAGGAGAACAGGAGAACCCTAATGGAGGACCAGGAGGAGGGGAAGAGGGAAAGAGAGTTGGGGAGAGAGATGGACGCAAAACTTGAGAGACTCTTAAATACTGAAAATGAACTGAGGGTTGAGGGGAAGGGGAAGAAGGGAAAAGAGGTGGTGGTGATGGAGGAGGGCACTTGTGGGGAAGAGCACTGGGTGTTGTATGGAAACCAATTTGACAATAAACTATTTTTTTAAAAATCACATTTTACTAACACAAGAAGCATTTCAAGACATTTTATTTTTTTTTTCAAAAAAGAAATATGACCTTTTATTTTCTGTATTTTAATTTTCTATTCTTCTAAAATATGTGGGATAATTCTTGGTGTTGATTGAGAATACACACTAAAATAAAAGGATAAAATGGGTAGACCCCCTTTTAAACACAACTTAGTTGCAATTGGAATACTGCATTCCAGTTTAGGCTGACTGAATCTTCAGGTGGCAAGTTGCCAAATTTGGCTTTAGTGACAGAACTGTTTTCTTAGTGGTAATGATTGTTGACTGTCATTGCTTTTTTTAAAATAGTTTATTGTCAAATTGGTTTCCATATAACACCAAGTCCTCTTCCTCACAAGTGCCCTCCTCCATTACCACCATCTCCCTTTTCCCCTCTCCCCCTTCAACCCTCGGTTCCTTTTAATTATTCAATAGTCCCTCAGGTTTTGTGTCCCTTTCTCTCCCCAACTCTCTTTCCCTCTTCCCCTCCCCCTGGTCCTCCATTAGGTTTCTCCTGTTCTCCTGTTAGACCTATGAGTGCAAACATATGGTTTCTGTCCTTCTCTGCCTGACTTATTTCGCTTAGCATGACACCCTCGAGGTCCATCCACTTTCCTACAAATGGCCATATTTCATTCTTTCTCATTGCCATGTAGTACCATGTAGTGTATATATATATATATATATATATATATATATATATATATATATATACACACATACACCACATCTTGATCCACTCATCAGGAGATGGACATTTAGGCACTTTCCATGATTTGGCTATTATAGAGAGTATCGCTATGAAATTGGGGTACATGTGCTTCTATGAATCAGCACTTCTGTATCCTTTGGGCAAATCCCTATCAGTGCTATTTCTGGGTCATAGTGTAGTTCTATTGATAGGTTTTTGAGGAACCTCAATACTGTTTTCCAGAATGGCTGCACAAGTTTACATTCCCGCCAACAGTGTAGGAGGGTGCCCGTTTCTCCACATCCTTGCCAGCATCTATAGTCTCTTGATTTGTTCATGTTAGCCACTCTGACTGGCATGATGTGGTATCTCAGTGTGGTTTTGATTTATATTTCCCTGATGATGAGTGATGCTGAGCATTGTTTCATGTGCTGGTAGGCCATCTGGATGTCCTCTCTGGAGAAGTGTCTGTTTATGTCTTCTATCAAAAATCTCTCAATGAGTAAGAGCCCAGGGCCAGATGGCTTCCCAGGGGAATTCTACCAGACATTTAAACCAGAGCTAATACCCATTCTTCTCAAACCTTCCAAAAAATAGAAATAGAAGGAAAACTTGCAAACTCATTCTACAAAGCCAGCATCACCTTTATACCCAAACCAGACAGAGACCCAGCAAAATAAAAAAAACTACAGACCAATATCCTTGATGAATACAGATGCAAAAATACTCAACAAGATACTAGCACATCGAATTCAACAGCATATAAAAACATTATCCGTCATGATCAAGTGGGATTCATTCCTGGGTTACAGGGCTGGCTCAATATTCACAAAATCCATCAATGTGATACATCACATTAATAAAAGAAAAAAGAAAAACCATATGATCCTGTCAATAGATGCAGAAAAAGCATTTAACAAAATACAGCACTCTTTCTTAATAAAAAGCCTTGAGAAAGTGGGAATAGAAGGAACATACTTAAACATTATAAAAGCAATTTTTGAAAAGCCCATAGCTAATATCATCCTCAATGGGGAAAATCTGAGAATTTTCCCCCTGAGATCAGTTTTGGGGCCCAGTAGGCAATAATAACCCTCAAACAATATTTGGCCTCTTGGGCCGCACATGTGGCTTCTGTTCACCCTATGATTTTCTCATTGCTTTGCAAAGAGGCATATACTTTGAGGCTTTGAATCAACTTGGTTCAGTCAGTGACCTTCCCTTACTTTATTTTCTGGCTCTTTGTCTACTGTAGGGAGTGAACATAATCCTCTCCCAAAAGATTTGCTTAAGGCTGTAGGGAGTGAACATAAACCTCTCCCAAAAGATTTACTTAAGGATAAGCATCCCACCCTTGAATAACTAATGAAAGGCCTTAAGGAATGCATATCTCCTCATAGAATTTCAGCATGTCTTTACTTCAGGAACCTTGAACTATGTAATCCTTAAAGAAATGATGTAATCATCCAGGGTACATAAGACCCTGGCTATCATAATAAAAGTCCTTTTTTTTTTTTTTAACAACCACCATCCACGCTGTCTGTCTCCTCTGTCTTGTCGGTCTTGTTCATCTAGTCCGTCTTCTTTCTTAGAGATATTTTCGCCGACACCAACCCCCTACTCGGGACCTTTCGACTGTGGTGTGTGGATTGGTCCCCCACAGATCAGGAACAGGACAGGAGTGTCCACTCTCACCACTATTGTTTACCATAATGCTGGAAGTCCTAGTATCAGCAATCAGACAACAAAAGGAAATAAAAGGCATCAGAATCAGCAAAGAAGAAGTCAAACTTTCACTTTTCGCAGATGACATGATACTCTACATGGAAAACCCAATCGACTCCACCAGAAGCCTTCTAGAACTGATCAGTGAATTCAGTAAAGTTTCAGGGTACAGAATCAATGTACAGAAATCAGTTGCATTTCTATACACCAATAATGAAGTAGTGGAAAGAGAAAGCAAGAAACTGATTCCATTCACAATTGCACGAAAAACCATAAAATATATTGGAATAAACTTAACCAAGGATGTAAAAGACCTATATGATGAAAACCATAGAAAACTTATGAAAGAAGTTGAGGAAAACACCAAGAAATGGAAAAACATTCCATGCTCATTGATTGGAAGAATAAACATTGTGAAAATGTCATTATTTCCCAAAGCAATCAACGCATTCAGTAGAATCCCCATCAAAAAAGCACCGCCATTCTTCTCAAAGCTAGAACAAGCTATCCTAAAATTTGTATGGAAACCACAAAAGACCCTGAAGAGCCAAAGTAATATTGAAGAAGAAAACCAAAACAGAAGCCATCACAATCCCAGACTTTAGCCTCTACTACAAAGTTGTCATCATCAAGACAGTATGGTATTGGCACAAAAACAGATACATAGACCAATGGAATAGAGAACTCAGAACTGGGCCCACAAATGTCCAGTCAATTAATTTCTGAACAAAGCAGGAAAGAGTATCTGATGGAAAAAAGACTGCCTCTTTAGCAGGTGGTGCTGGGAGAGCTGGACAGCAACATGGAGAAGAATGAAACTAGACCACTTTCTTACACCATTCATAAAAATAAACTCAACATGGATAAAGGACCTGAATGTGAGACAGGAAACCATCAAAATCCTTGAGAAGAAAGCAGGTAATAGCCGCCTTGATCTCAATTGCAGCAATTTCCTACTTGACATATCCCCAAAGGCAAGGGAAATGAAAGCAAAACTGAACTCTTGGGACTTCATCAAGATGAAAAGCTTCTGCACTGCAAAGGAAACAATCAAGAAAACTCATAGGCAACTGACAGAATGGGAAAAGATAGTTGCAAATGACATATCAGAAAAAGGGTTAGTATCCAAAATCTACAAGGAATTCACCAAACTCCACACACGAAAAATGAATAATCCAGTGAAAAAACAGGCAGAAGACATAAAAAGACACTTCTTCAAGACGTTTTAAAAGGCATTCTTGAATAAAGGCTATCACATTGCACGTTGTTCAAGCTTTACCCCCTTCTTCATGTACATCTTCTTCATGTATCCTGTGAGATTTTGGAAACTTTAGGGAGCAAAGAGCTTTAATTTTATCAATTCCACTTTTTTTTAGTTTAACAAGTACATCCCCATTCAATGTTCCTGGAAGTGTTCTACAGTAATCACTACTTGAAAGAAAATCTGATTATATAGTTTAGCTCACTGTAGTTGTAATACTTCATTTTTTTAGTGCAATGGTCAAATTCAGGGCAATTGCTTCTCATAACAAAATGGACACTGTTATTGAATATGAGCTATATTACTGGTTTAATATATACCATTGCTATTGTTATTATTATCACTGTTACATACAATTTGAATTTTCTTTTAAGCAATTTTTCACATGCTGTGTCATCTAAAATATTAGTTCATTGATGTTTCCATAATTTGAATATACCTCTGTACTATTCAGTTTGGGCTGCTATAACAAAATACCATAGACTGAGTGTCTTATAAACAACAGAAATATATTTCTCACAGCTCTAGATGCTGACAGTCTGATATCATTTTGCAGCATGGTTGGTTTCTGTTGAGAGCTATCTTTTGAGGTGCAGATTGCTGAATTCTCCTTGTTTCCACATGGTAGAAAGTGAGAAAGCTCTCTAGGATATTTTTTATAAGGGGAATAAACCCACATATAAGGGTTATAATCCTCATCACCTAATCACTTCCCAAAGGTCCCACCTCCTAATACTATCACAATGGGGATTAGGGTTTCAACAAATGAATTTTGAGGGAACACAAACATTTAGTCCACAGCAATCTCCAAAGCAGGAGGTTATTTGATTTATATGATTTTTCTGAAATTAGAATAGAATGTGTTTTCTGAAATCAGAATATACAAACATCCCTTATATAAGATTTATTAGATTTATTAACTAAATTTACCAAAATTCTAAGAAGCTAGACTCCATTATAGGTGAGGTATGGTTTCTTTCCAGCATTTATTTCTGAGATCTGCATGCATCTTTTTAAGATTTTGGGCATATTTGAATACCATGCAGAAATCATACACTATATTTCATTATTTGGTTTTCTTGTATCATTTATTAATGAATCCAAATTTCGTAAAAGCCTAAGGTTCATGTGATGTTAGTGTTGACATCATTCAAATACTATAAATTTAGTATGTGCACTAAAACAAGTAGAACATATTTAGAGAAAAAACTGAAACACACTCATTTGCTCTCTCAAGAAAACTGTAGGCAGAAACACTAAAAGACAAATATGACAAGGTAGAAAATGAGATATAAGTCTACAATGTGATAAAAATAATAGAAGGGTAAACACTCCCCTTGACAATTTAACATAAGTCTGTTCAAGAGAGACTATGGTACAGCTTCATCAAGTAATAAATGAAGTACTCGGTACTCTAAAATGTGGAGAGAACTGGGATAGTCTTCACTTGAAAAATAATTCTTTGGACAATTAAGTCAGCCTTTAGTATCACAAGTATATAAACATATTGATAATGAAAAATAGATTTCTGGGGTGCCTGCGTGGCTCAGTCAGTTGAACATCTGACTTTGGCTCAGGTCGTAATCTTATGGTTCATGAGCTCCAGTCCCACATCTGGTTTGCTGCTGTCAGCACAGAGCCTGCTCCAGTTCTTCTATCCTCCTTTCCTTCTCCCCTCCCCCATTCTTTCTCTCTCTCCCTCAAAAAAAAAAGTTTTTGTAAAAAAAAAAAAGAAAGAAAGAAATGGTAGGTTTTCTGAAGTTGTCAAATTTTTTTAAATTCATAATATGTGGAACTTTGCTGTCATGCAACCCACTATAATAGAGAATTTGCCTGAATCTGGGTACTTATTAGAACTCCTTTTAAGTATATTTACTGTATTTATCAGCAAGAAAAAGTTCTTGTTCATTAATTGCTTTTCTGTAACCAAAATATTTGTAGGAATGTAGGTATTGGGAAAAAAAACCCCTCATAGCTGCCCTTTGTTACACTAACCTCAAAATGTTGGAATATATTTTATAGACTCCTTACTTTCATTAATAATTCTGTCATGGATATCTAATCTATAAATTTACCTAAATCTTATCAAAGCTATTTATATGCTTACGCTGTATATCAGGTAATAAAAGTTCTCAATTATACATTACAGTATAGGTGTTATTTTCACAATTTGATGGATGATGTCCTTGCATTAATTATATGTTCTAGTTAATATATAAATATTAATACACTAATATATTATGTTCTATATATATGGGTACCAGTCACTAAAACACAGATTACAGTAAAGTTAACAATATTATTCTGGCTTCACCTATTCTTTTGTTGCTTCTACACTTGTTATTTCATTTAATCCTTATACTCACTCTAATTGTATTTATCAATATTCCATTTTCCAGATGAAGAATTTGAGGCCTTATCAAAGCTAAGTTCTTCTCTATAGTCACACAACTAATTAATGTCTTAGCAAGAATTATAAAGAGAGACAATCTGACCTATGGAGTGGCTTTTGATGTAAAAACTAAATAAAAGTAATCTGTTTTAGCCTTTCTGTCATAATCATCATGATATAAATAAATTATCCTTAGAAAATAGATGTATATGTACATCACATATCATAGTTTTAACTAGCTCTATATTCTTCTGGGTTTGTGTTCTATGTGTTTCAGTGGGACTCCAGATTTGGTTTTGTTTTATTTTCTGGAAAATAAAATCATTGCTTTGATTTTTGTATTATTTTTTAAAGCTTCTATTTACTTTGATCTTTTTAAAAATATATTTCACATATAACATTGTGTAAATTTAAGATGTACAATATGTTGATCTCATACAGTTATATATTGGAATATGATTGCAGTGTAGTGATAATTAGCACCTCTTTCATTTTGGATAGGAGAATAAGATGGAGTAGGAAGACTCCAGGCTCACCTAGATCCATTAACACAACTAAAAAACTATCAAATCACCCTAAATACCCCAGAAATCAGCCTGAAGATGGTGAAAAACTCCACAACTAAAGGGAGAAAAGAGGTCATATTGAAGAAGGTAAGAAGTGCAAAGACATGGTTAAGGGGAGAAAAAGGTCACTGGTGCCATAGAGGACAAGGAGCCATGGTCATGGAGAAGGGCGAGAGAGAGAAAGAGGGGAGCACACAGGGGATTGCACAAGGAGAATGTTTCCCCAAAGCCATTGGCTTAGAAATGAGAGGGATCAAATTTCATGCATTCTTCCAACCATTGGGACTTAAAGCCTGGAGTTTTAAAGGCCATCAGGCTTGGCTGGGATACAGACTAATGGGCACTGCACTGCTCCAAGAAAGAAAGTAGAAAGACAGCCCTGGGGCAGACAGGTTGGAAACAACCATCTGAAGAATATCTGGGGCACATAGATGTGAGATTATTTTCTCTTCTCAGAGGCAGAATTCACAAAGAATGGCTGCCACCATTTCAGTCCGAATCCCATGAGCATAAAGACAGAGACACCTGTGGGAAGCACCACAGCACTGACACTGGCTGCCTAACATGCTTACACCAGGCCTCACCCTCCTGCCTTCTGGTAGGACTGTCCTCCTCAGTCAAGCTGGCTTCAATCCAAATATGGCCGGCCCCTTTCCCAGAAGACCACCACAAACCTCTGCCTACCCCATGTCTCCCAATCAAAGAGCTCTGCGGGCTTTCAGTTCTGGTGGAGTAAGGTCTCATTTCAACAGCAGACCAGAATACATCTAATTAAAATTCACCACATTCAGGCCAGGGACCAATCACTGCCCACTGCAGGCAAGGAGAGTCTCTGCAGATGACTTTCCTGAAGTATATAAGAGCCAGAAACAACAGCAGTGTGCACATAGCATACACTGTAGACAGTCCCTGAAGCACCAGGCCCTGGGCACTATATTACTTCTTCTTTTTTAAAAAAATTATTTATTATTGAGAGACAGAGTGCGAGCAGGGGAGGGGCAGGGAGAGAAGGAGACACAGAATCCGAAGCAGGCTCCAGGCTCTGAGCTGTCAGCACAGAGCCTGACGTGGGGCTTGAACCCAGGAACTGTGAGATCATGACCTGAGCTGAACTTGGACGCTCAACCAACTGAGCCACTCAGGTACCCCAACTATATGACTTCTTCTTAAGGCTATTACTTTCACAAGCAGTAGATATACTGGCTTCTCTAACACATAGAAGAAGGCAGAGACTTGGACAAAATGTGAAGAAGGTTGGTGGGGGGATTTATCACAAATGAAAGAAGAAAATAAGATCAAGGTCAGAGATCTAGGCAAAACAGATATGAGTAACATATCTAATGTAGAATTTAAGGCAACAACCATAAGGATATTCACTGGTACAATAAACTATTAAAAATAAAATAAAATAAAATAAAGAAAAAAAAAAGGATATTCACTGGGCCTGAGAAAAGAATAGAAGACATCAGGAGACCTTTACCATAGAGATAAAAAGTTTAAAAAGAATGAATCAGAGATGAAGAATGCAATAAACAAGGCTTGATGGAATGACTTGCAGGATGGAGGAAAACAGGAACAAATTAGTGACCCAGAGGACAAAATAATGGAAAATAATGAGGCTGAACAAGAGACAGAAGAATTGTGCACCAGGAGAATAGACTTAGGGAACTCAATGACTCCATCAAACATAATAATATGCCTATTATAAGAGTCCCAGAAGAAGATGAAAGAGAAAGGGGGTGGAAAATTTATTTGAAGAAATAATAGCTGAAAATTTCCCTAATTGAAACAGACATCTACATCCAGGAGGCAGAGAACTCCCATCAAAATCAACAAAAGCCGGTCAACATCAAAAAATATTGTAATTAAATTTGTAATATATAGTGATAAAGAAAAAAATATCTTAAAAGCAACAAGACAAAAGAAGTCCTTAACTTACAAGGGAAAAGCATAAGGCAAGCTGAAAATTTCTCAACAGAAATGTGGCAAGTCAGAAGGGAGTGTCATTATATATTCATAGTGCTGTATGGGAAAATTCTGCAGCCAAGAATACTTTATCCAGAAAGCTATCACTCAGAATAGAAAGAGAGATAAAGAGTATCTCCTAGATTTAAAAAAAAAAAACTAAAGGATTTTGTGACCATGAAACCAGTCCTGCAAGAAATAAAGGGAGAAAGACAAAAAAATATCAGAGAAAATGTCCATAAACAAAGACAAAACAAGTAATAAAATGGCAATAAATACGTATCTATCAATAATTACTTTGAAAGTAAAGGGACTAAATGTTACATTCAAAAGATATAAGGTGTCAGAATGGATTAAAAAGAAAAAGACCCATACCATATATATGCTGCCTACAAGAGACTCATTTCAGCTCTAAAGACACTTGTAGATGGAAAGTGAGGGGATGGAGAAATATTTATCTTGCAAATAAGTGTAAAAGAAAGCCAAAGTAGTTAATACTTATATTGGACAAAATAGACTTTAAAACAAAGACTGCAAAAAGAAGCAAAAGAGAACATTTATATAATCATAAAGGACACAATCAAAAAGGAGATATAATAATTGTAAATACTTAGGCACCCAACATGAGACCCCCCAAATATATAAAACAATTAATTAATAACAAACTTAAAGGAAATAATTGATAATAAATCAATAACAGTAAGAGACTTTAATATCCCACTTACATTATTGGACAGATCATATAAACAGAAAATCAACAAGGAAACAATGGCATTAAAGGACACAGTGGACCAGACAGACTTAAAAGATATATTCAGAACATCCCAGCCTAAAACAACAGAATACACATTCTTTTCAAGTGTGTATGGAACATTCAACAAAATAAGTCACATATTGGTCATAAAACAGGCCTCGACAAATACAAAAAGACTGAAATCACACTATGTACCTTTTCTGACCACAACACTATGGAACTTGAAGTCAACCATAAGAAAAGATTTCAAAAGACCACAAATATATGGAGGTTAAAACACATGATTGTAAACAATCAATGAGTCAACCAGGAAATCAAAGAAGAAATTTAAAAATACAAGGAAACAAATGAAAATGATAATACAATGACCCAAAACTTTTCAGACACAGCAAAAGCAGTTATATGAAGAAATTATATAGCAATAGAAGCCTACATCAAGAAGCAAGAAAAATCTCAAATAAACAATTTAGCCTTGCACCTTGTCTAAGCCCGCAGCCCAGGGCCCGGCATGCTCGCCCCCAGCGTTCGGCTGCACCTATCTCATCCGCCCCGACCGGCAGGGCGGAGAATCGGCGCGGCCAATTGGCTGCTCGTCCGACCGTCCGTCCGCTTCCACCCCAGGCTGAAGCAGCACTGGCAGGGTGCCGTGGTGTGCTAGCTCGCCAGGACCAGACACGCTCATCCCCGGCTGATTCTCTGCCCTGCCGGTCAGGGCAGACACAACGGAGGCGCACTCGTCCCTGGCTTGGAGCGCGCCTCCGTCGCGGGTCCTTCTCCTGAGGGAGGGAGAGAAAAAGGGGGCAGCGGGAGAGAGACGCAGAGAGTAAAGACACAACTCACAGTTTCCGATCAGGCAAGAGAGAGAGAGCGCTTTATTCAGAAAACTGTCTCTTATAAAGGTTTTCAGGGTGGGAAAAACAAAGCATCTGACCTACGTCAGTTACCAGGTAAACAGAGTCAAAATGAATATCAAAGAAAGCGCCCAGACTTGCCTCAAACAATGCTGGGGGGAAGGAGTAGCATTAAATAATCCAAAATACGGTTTTGATCTTTTATGCACCTTGACCATTCTACGTCTGTCCCAGCAAGACAGACGCCAAAGTTATTTTGGCAATCTCCAGCTTCCAGATGCAAATCTTGTTTACTGGTTCACTCTCCGGAGAGTAAAAATCCTTGTCTGAGGCAGACGGAAGACTTGGCCCCCGACAGCACCTAAAGGAGCTAGAAAAGGAACAATAAACAAAGCCTAAAATCCACATAAGGAAGGAAGTAATAAAGATTAGAGTAGAAATAAATGATACAGAAACTAAAAAACAAACAAACAGTAGAACAGACCAACAAAATCAGGAGCTGAGTCTTTGAAAAAAAAAAATAAAATTGATAAGCCTCTAGCCAGACTTATCAGAAAGAAAAGAGAAAGGTCCCAAATAAATAAAATCACAAACAAGGAGAAAAATAATACCCAACATGACAGAAATACAAATAATTATAAGAGAATATAATGAAAAATATATACCAACAAATTGGACAACCTGGAAGCAAACAATCAATCCTAAAACTTGTATGGAACCACAAAGGCCCTGAATAGCTGGAGTGATCAAGACAGTATGGTACTGGCACAAAAACAGTCACATAGATCAATAAAGTAGAATAGAAACCACCCCCCCATGGACCAAAATCTATATGGTCAATTAATTTTCAACAAAGCAGAAAAGAATATCCAATGTGGAAAAGACAATCTCTTCAACAAATGGTATTGGGAAAACTGGACAGCAACATGCAAAAGAATGAAACTGGACCACTTCCTTATACCAAGCACAAAAATAAGTTTGTAATTGATAAAAGACCTCTATATGAGAGACATGAAACCATTAAAAAAATCCCAGAAGAGGATACATGTAGTAAGCTCTTTAACAACAGCCATAGAAACTTGTTATTAAATATATCTACTGAGGCAAGAGAAACAAAAGCAAAAATAAAACTTTTGGGCCTTAATCAAAATAAAAGACTTCTGCACAGCAAAGGAAACAATCAACAAAACTAAAAGGCAACCTATGGAATAGGAGACGATATTTGCAAATAACATACCTGATAAAGGGTTGGTATCCAAAACGTTAGTATCCAAAAGTATCCAAAAGAACTTACATAACTCAACACCCCAAAAGTAAATACTCCAGTTAAAAAATGGACAGAAGACATGATAGACATTTTTTCAAAGAAGACCTTCAGACAACCAATAGACACATGAAAATATGATCAACTGGGAAATACAAAACAAAACTACAATGAGATATTGCCTGACACCTGTCAGCATGGCTAAAATCAACAACACAAGAAACAACAGGCACTGGCAAGGATGTGGAGAAGAGGGATCCCCCATGGACTGTTGGTGGGAATGCAAACTAGTGCAGCCACTCTGGAAAACAGGATGGAGGTTCCTCAAAAAGCTAAAAATAGAACTACACTATGATTCAGCAATTACACTACTAGATATTTTACCAAAGAAAAAAATACTTATTCAAAAGGATACAGGCACCTTGATGTTCATAGCAGTATTGTCTACAATGGCCAAATTATGGAAACAGCCCAAGTGTCCCTTAACAAATGAATGAATAAAGAAGTGGTATGTACACACACACACACACACACGCACGCACTGGAATATTAGTCATCCATAAAAAGAATGAAATCCTGCCATTTGCAAGACATGGATGGAACTAGAGAGTATTATTTAAGCAAAATAATTCAGTTAGAGAAACACAGATACCATATGATTTCACTTAGATATGGAATCTAAGAAACAAAGCAAATAATCAAGGGAGGAAAAGAAAGAGAGGCATACCAAGAAACAGATTTCACTATAGAGAACAATCTGATGGTTACCAGAGGGGAGGTGGGTGGGAGGATGTGTTTAAATACTTGATGGGGATTAAGGAGTGCACTTGTTGTGATGAGCAAGTTATGGAAGTATTGAATCTCTACAGTGTACACCTGAAACTAATATTACATTTTCTATTAACTAACTAGAATTTAAATAAAACATTAAAGAAAATGAATTCTACGAGTCAGCTTATGAGAGGACCTAGCATTTGAATACAGAAATGTGTGGTATAATTGTTAGACAGAAATTCAATTTCCTTTAGGATGAGATTTTCTGCCTTGAAACTTTTTTTCTATTTTTTCTCACCCTTGGCACTACTGACATTTTGCACTGGATAATTCTTTGTTCTGTGGGGATGTCCTGTGCCTTTTAGGATATTTAGCAACAACCTTTGCCTCTGTTCAGTAAACGCCAGCAGCACCTACCTTTCCCAATCATGACAACTAAAATTTCCTCCAGAAACTGCCAAAAGAAACATCCCCTATGGGACAAAAGCACCTTCTGCTGAAAATCACAGGTTCAAAACAAAACCACTAAAGAAAAAGAGAGCAGATAAGCATTTTTCAGTGCAGCCTTATTCAATTCAGAAAAAAAGGCAAAATCATGGACATGGCTTTTCTGACCAACTTGTGGATTACAGAGTTGCCTATTGAAAGAAGGAATTTTGAATACATAATTATATGCATAGTTTAGTTTCATCAATTTTTCATTGAAATTCAACTCATTTTATTAAGTAACTTTCATATAGATAAAACAATGAAAAATATGAGGAAATCACCAGGTACTTGGTATTTTAAAATCATGACTATTATAAATAATATACTCAAATCATGATTATTATAAATAATATATTCAGTTGTGGTTTCACACTGCAGAGATTTGCTCACCTTGTGGCCTTTGAGTTGGATTCTATGCTTGGCCTAAGAAGCTATTTTCTCACTAGTTTAAACACTGTGAAATAAAAAGAAAATATGTAAATATAATATGCCCCAAAGCAAAAAATTAATTTTCAACACAGATGGGTTTCAGGAGGTTTAATGCCAAAGATTTTAAAAGTCTTGTACCAGGGGGGACTTTGTTTGCAACTGAGATAAAATATTTCCTGTATTACCCTCACAGAATGATGAGTTTCATTCCCAAAGCAGACATTTGAAGGGTCATTTGAAATAAAGTGAAAAGCTTTAAATATCCAATTCCCTTATTCCCAGCAGTACCATTAACTCTATCTGCTCTATCCCCCCAAATGGAAAAAAGAATAGTAGGAAGGAAGGTGGGTAAAATACTTAGTGATGTAAATTTTTTCCCAAACAGAAATTAATCACAAAAGGATAATTTTGAAGTTTTTATTCAGTGACAACCTTATACATAATCAAAGGGAATTAAATCTAAATAAGGACAAACAATTCCCATTCCATATGGTGAACTGATATCAATGAAGTCTTCTACATTTAGCCAAGAAAAACTGATTATCACCAAATTCATTTCTTTGCAGCCTTCTTTTGTCAATAGATAAACATTGCAGTGTATGGAGAGCTTAGATTACCTATTAAATAATGGATCCAGCCATTGCCTTCAAAGAGCTATTATTCTATAAAAGGTAGTTAGGAAAGAGATAGAAGGAACTGCTAGAAATGCATACTTATACTATTTTTCCCTCCTGAACATACAATATGCACTTAATCAATGCTGAATGAAACTAAACTGAGAAAAGTTACATGAGTTAGAAAACAGACTGGATGATTCTAGGAAGATTTATACTCATACAAAAGAAAGCTGCAAATGACCTTGAATTCGTAAAATCCTGTTTGGAAATCCTTCAGAAAGTTTCCAGAAATTCCACTTGGTTATTCAAAATGTGTGGCATGGGCTCAGACAAGTTGTGAAAGAATCATATTTGCAACTACCATACATCTCAGAGTTTCTACACATGTCCATTATTCTCATAAATTTATTTAGATTTATCTCTATTTGGGGAAAGCAAAAAAAAAAAAAAAAAAAAAAAAAAAAAAAAAAAAAAAAAAAAAAAAAAAAAAAAAAAAAAAAAAAAAAAAAAAAAAAAGCTTGCTCCAAAGAAGCAATTTATTCTTAAATGTAAATCCCCAGGCATACCTCAAGCTGTGGCTTTGTCATTGGTACAGATGATTATGCAAATGTTCCTCTATAATTTAATTTGTAGTTAGACTTACACAGACAAGTTTGGGGGAAACTATTTCTTCATACATGCTCAACATCTCCACTCTGGTAATATGGCTAATCTGGGAAACTCATTTCCAAATGAGAAAATATGAAAGAAGAGAGTTTATAGCTATACTCAAAGGCGCAAAGTACACCTTGTAAGAAGTTGCTTTAGCTGAATGTTGTGTTTTCTTCTCCTTAGTAAAAGAATAATACCCTTCAGAGTTTGAATGATCCCAACATGCTTAATCCACCTTATCCCTACTCTAAATAAAGATTTATTATTTTGTACTTCACAGTCCCCAAAAAATCTAATAGTAACGATATTTAGCACTGAAATTGTAATGCATATATAATTGTTTGTAAAAACTACATAAGTTATGACAAGTCATACTCACTTATTTTAGATAGATGTTACCTTAGACATAAAAATACTCTAAATACAAGTTATCTCAACTCAGGTTAAAAAGCTAACTTTGTATGTATACCTCAAGGGAATTCTCTATAGAGAGAATACCATCATATAGATGAATGGCAAGGAACACTAGTAATGTAAAATCATTAAATGATAAAATCTACTTCTTACTACCAAAAGTACATTTCAAGTGCTGTACAAAATATTCAAATTGTGAATAAAACCTTTTAAAAAATAATACATGTTTCCTTTTTCACAATGGACTTGCACCAGAACACAGGTGTCAGGAAAACCACCACTAAACCTAAACCAAAATGTGAAAGGAAAAGACTCCTATCAATATCCTTATCATTGGACACATAGATTTGTTTAAGTCTAACACTACTGGTCATCTGATATATAGATGTGGTGTGATCGACAAAAGAATTATCAAAAAATTTGAAAAGGAGGCTGCTGAGATGGGAGAGGTTCCTTCAAGTATGCCTGGGTCTTGGACAAACTGAAAGCTGAATGTGAACATGGTATCACCATTGATATCTCCCCCTGTAAATTCAAGACCAGCAAGAGTTATGTGAACATCACTGATCCCCCAGGAGGACACAGAGACTTTCTCATAAAAATGATTACACATGATTCCAGGCAAATGTCAGGCTGATGGTGCTGTCCTGATTGTTTTTTCTGGTATTGGTGAATTTGAAGCAGGTATCTCCAAGAATGGGCAGACTCATGGGGATGTCCTTTTGGCTTACACACTGGAGGTGAAACAACTGATTGTTCATGTTAACAAAATGAATTCCACTGAGCCACCCTACAGCCAGAAGAGATATGAGGAAATTGTTAAGGAAGTCAGCACCTATATTAAGAAAACTGGCTACAACCCTGACAAAGTAGCATGTGCTAATTTCTGGTTGGAATGGTGACAACATGCTGGAGCCAAGTGCTAACATGCCTTGGTTCAGGGATGGAAAGTCACTCATAATGATGGCAATGCCAGTGAGACCACATTGCTTGAAGCTCTGGATTCCATTCTGCCACCAACTAGTCCAACTGACAAGCTCTTGTATCTGCCTCTCTGGGATGTCTAAAAAATTGGTAGTATTTATTGGTACTGTACCTGTGGGCCGAGTAGAGACTGGTGTTCTTAAATGCAGCATGATGGTCACCTTTACTCTAGTCAATGTTGCAGCTGAAGTCAAGTGTGTTGAATGCACCATGAAACTTTGAGTGAGGCTCTTCCTGGGGATAATGTCAGCTTCAGCATTAAGAATATATCTGTCAAAGATGTTCATCAAGGCAACGTGGCTGGTGACAGCAGAAATGACCTACCAATGGAAGCAGCTGGCTTCACAGCTCAGGAGATTATCCTGAAGCATTCAGGAACCTGTGCTGGATTTTCACACAGCTCACATTACTTGCAAGTTTGCTGAGCTGAAGTAGAAAACTGATCATCATTTTGGAAAAAAGCTAGAAGATGGCCCAAAGTTCTTGAAGTCCGGTGATGCTCCCATTGTTGATATGGTTCCTGGCAAGCCTATGTCTATTGAGATCTTCTCTGAGTATATTCCTCTAGGCCAACTTGCTGTTAGTGACATGACACAGACAGTTGCTGTGCATGTCACCAAAACAGTGGACAAGAGGGAAGCTGGAACTAGCAAGGTCACCAAGCCTGCCCAGAAAGCTCAGAGGGGTAAATGGTTATTATCCCCAATACCTGTTACCCCAGTCTTAATCAGTGGAGGATGAATGGTCTCAGAACTATTTGTGTCAGTGGGCCATTTAAGCTTAATACCGAAAGACTGGTTAATGATGATAATGCATTGTAAAACCTTCAGAAGGAAAGGAGAATGTTTTGTGAACTGTTTGTTTTGTGTGTTTGGTGTGGGAGTTTTAAGTTATTAATTTTTTTAAATCAGTACTTTTTAATGGAAACAACTTGACCAAAAGGCTGTCACAGAATTTTGAGACCCATTAAAACAAAAGTTTAATGAGAAAAACAAAAATAAAATAATACATGTTCTTCATACAATCTTCAGAGAACATAAATTATGGAAATTTACATTTAAAGTGACATAAGAGAGGTGCCTGGGTGGTCCACTAGGTTAAGCGTCCAACTTGATTTCAGCTCAGGTCATGGTCTCACAGTTCATGGGACCAACTCCTGTGTCAGGCCCTGCACTGACAACACAGGGCCTGCTTGGGATTCTCCCTCTCCCTCTTTCTGCCTGCTACTCCACATGCTAGCACATATGTACACATGCACTCTCTCTCAAAATAAATACTTAAAAAAATAAAGTGACATAAGAAACAGATTGAATGTACCATAATTATATTAGTTTACTGTGACCCACAAATGTTTATTTTTTTAATTTAAGGTTTATATTTAAAATACATATAAAGCCTATACTGTCAAATATGGGAGCCACATGTCACATCTTTTATATTTGCATTTAAATTAATCAAAATGGGATAAAATTTAAAATTATTTTCTCCATCATAGTAGCTACACTTACAGTGCCCAGTAGCCATAAACTCATCATTACAAATAATCTTATTGTCAATTATGCTATGTATAGATAGCTGATATGAGAAATACATCTTGAAATACATCTTGAAAATATTTAAGGATTTTTGGAAAATTTATATTTTCCCACTTGTAGGCCACTTGACTTTCAAAGGAAAGGCACTTCTAAATTCTGACCAGTTCTATGTGATTATGCAACACCTCCATCAATCATTCTAATTAGAATTAGGAAATATTAAATTAAGACTTTTCTACTTCATGCACTTTTGAAAACAGCCTTCCTAATTTCATTGACCAGCTATCCACTAAACTGATGACAAAGCTAAAGAGTATGAAGAGAAGATTATTATATGTAATTTTACTGACTGCTCCCATTACTGTAATTATATTCTACTTAGTTTTAACTTCATTTAAAAACTTAGAGGTAAGGATAGTGTTATCTGTCAGGATTCTCCAGAAAAAAAATGAATATGAAAATATATGATTTATTTCTATGGAATTGGCTTATACAATTGTAGGAGCTGGCAAGTATGAAAGCTGTCAGGCAGGACAACTGATTAGAAATTCAAGCAAGAGTTAATTCTGCAGTCTTGAGGCTGAATTTTTTTCTCCAGGAAACCTCAGTTTTTTTGCTCTTAAGGCCTTAAACTGATTAGATGTGTAATCTCCTTTACCTAAAGTCAACTAATTGTAGCTGTTAACCACATGGGAAAAACACCTTCAGAGCAAAACCTAGATAAGTGTTTGATTAAATAACTGGGCCTAGCCCAAATGATACAAAATTAACAATTGCAGATGGTAATGAAGTCATCTTAATTCTCTAAAATGGAACTACGGTGAGAGAGATGGAGGTCTCTTCTCATGGCAAGAATGTGTCCAGATCCCTATAAGAATTCCAATTTATCACTTCAAACATGGGTGGAAGACTCAACAACCCCTGTTATGATAATAATCTAGACAACAGGTTCCTCAGCAATGAGATTAAATGGGTAAATTGCAAGACTTTCCTTTCTTTGGACTGGTGGATTGATGAATTATCTGCAGTTGTCTACCTTTATCCTGAGGACTGTTTCCAGAATAGTGTGAGTTTTATTTCCTTTGGCAAAATTCAGTGAAACTAACACTACACACTTGTGTTCTGCCCTCTCTGCTCCCCAACTTGATACTTTATACTATATTATTGACCTTCTATTTCTGTCTCCTTCCTTTTTCCTTATTCTTCTTTTTTCTAATTTCAATAACATAAATACAGATCTATATTATGAATAAAAAGTTTAAACTCTGTGTTCAAAATAAATATTTTGCATTAAAGGCTATAATTTTAGATACTTGAAACTACTTCAAATTAAAATAAAATCATGGGAAAATATTATTATAACAATTCATGCTCTATGTGCCTTAAACTCAGGATTTAAGACTATACATTCTGTATTTCTTGATGACATTCATTTAATATTTACTTACAGTTTTGGGGTACCTGGATGGCTCAGTTAGCTAAGCGTCTGATTATTGATTTCTGCTCAGGTTGTTATCTCAAAGTTCATGAGTTCGAGCCCCACGTTGTGCTCTGTGAGGGCAATCCAGAGCCTGTGTGAGATTCTCTCTTTCTCATTCTCTCTCTGCTACCCTCACCCCACTCACACCTTTTCTCTCAAAATAAATAAATACGATTTTTAAACAGTTCTAGAGCAAAGCTGGAGAGAAGTTGAACATTCTTGCACATTTGAATTTCAAAATAAACATATATGAACCCTCCCCCAAAAGGCTTCATGCATATATGCCTCTGAATTCAAATGTGAGAATGTTAAAGAAAGTGCTTTGTGATAAGATCCTATAGTAACATGGAAAATCATACATCCACAGGACTCTAAGTTATATCCTTTGAAAAATCCAAATAAGAATGTTCAAATTTACAACTTGGAAGAGCAATTGCATTATAAGATAAAAGATGGATAGTGAAAAAATACAAGGTTGTAATCATTCACTGAGAAGGCCCTTGCTGACATCATAAAACATGAGAGTACAGTTTGAACAGCTTTTGTATGTTGGGAGACCCCCTGGAGTGATTTGCAGCCACTTGCTTCTCCGTTGTTCCACTTGATATATAAAGGGTATTTTTTAACCCTTCTAAGAGCCTCCTCTGAAGAACTGTTTCAACTGTGAGGAAGTTGAGAGAAGGTTCCCTACGGCATTTGCATGAAAATTAAATTTGAAACTTTTTATTATGAGGTGATGTCAATTAATTCCAAAAATATTTGTCAAGGCTCTGCTATATGCTAGAGATACAGATATGAATACCATCAAGTCCTGCCCTCACTTCAAGTCAACAACTCCTTAAGGAGCCTACAAAGATTTGAGGGCAGTTGTTATTGATTTGTAACAAAGTGCCACCTAGAAGGGATTTATAGCAGTTGTCCTATTTCATCTTTGCATAACCATAACTAAAACAAACATAGATAGATTTTTTTAGATAAACTTTATTTGGGAATAATTTTAAACTTATAGAAAAGCTAAAATGTTAGTATAGGGATGTGATGGTCAATTTTAGGTATAAACCTGACTGGGCCATGGGATGTCCAGACATTTGTTCAAACATTATTCTAGTTATGTCTATGAAAGTGTTTCTGGATGAGAGTAATATTCTAATCTGTAGACTGAATAAAGCATATTGTGCTCCCTTAGGTTGGTGAAATCCATTCAATCATTTGAAGGCCTGAATAGAACAAAAAGGCTGACCCTCCCTTGAATAAGAGGGCATTTCCTCCTTTCTGACTACCTTGAGCTGGGACATTGTAAGGGTTGTTTTTTTTTTAATACCTTTGGACTTACACTGGAACTAAACTAGACAACTACTATACTACTTACTAAACTATATATATGTGTGTGTATGTGTATGTATATATATATTACTGCTATATATACACACACACACATATGTAGCCTTTTAGTTCTGTTTCTCTGCAGAACCTTAATACAACAAAGTTACCATATATCTTTCACTTAGTTTCATTTTCCCATACTGTTATTATTTTCATTAATATGATGAGTTTGTCCAAACTAAAAATTATAGGGAGCTAAGATGGTGGGAGAGTAGGAGGATCCTAGGCTCATATTATCCTTTGAACTCAACTAGATAACTAACAAATCATTCTGAATACACAAGAAATTGTCCTGAGGACTGGCAGAACAAACTCCACAATGAGAGGGAGGGAACAAGTCACATTCAGAAAGGTAGGAAGTGCAGAGATGAAGTTTGGGTGAGAAACTAAACAAAAGCAATGCAGGGCACAGTAGAGGGGAGGGGACCCTGGTCACAGAGAAAGGCAAGGCTAAGAGAGGAACACACAGGGGAATGGAAAAAGAGAACACTTCACCAAAGCCATTGGCCAAGAAAATGAGAGGAGCTGATTTTTGTGAGTTTTTGCTATTGTTGTTGGCTAGTATCTTGTTGAGAATTTTTGCATCGATGTTCTTCAGAGAAATGGTTCTATAGTTCTCTTTTTAATAGTTTATTACCAAGTTGGATTCTATATAACACCCAGTGCTCATCTCACAAGTGCCTTCCTCCATACCCATCACCCATTTTCCCCTCTCCCTCACCCCCATCAACCCTCAGTTTATTCTCAGTATTTATTTATTATTTTTTATTTATAGTTTACTATCAAGTTGGATTCCATATAACACCCCATGCTCTTCCACACAAATGCCCTCCTCCATGTCCATCACTCCCCTTCCCCTTTCACCCTCTCCCTTCAGGCCTCAGTTTGTTTCAGTATTCAAAAGTCTCTCAGGATTGGCCTCCCACCCACTCCCTAACTCTCTTTCCACCTTCTCCTCCCGATGGTCCTCTGTTAAGTTTCTCCTAGTCCACTTATGAGTGAAAACATATTGTATCTGTCCTTCTCTGCCTGACTTATTTCACTTAGCATTACACGAGGGTTTTTATTAAGAAGGGATGTTGTATTTTGTCAAATGCTTGTTCTGCATCTATCGACAGGATCATATGGTTTTTATCTTTTCTTTTGTTAACGTGATGCATCAGACTGATGGATTTGCGAGTTCTGAACCAGCCCTGTAACCCAGGAATGAATTCCTCATGATCATGGTGGATAATTCTTTTTATATGCTGTTGAATTCGATTTGCGAGTATCTTGTTGAGTATTTTTGCATTTTTATTCATTAAGGATATTGGCCTGTAATTCTTTTTTCTGGTTGGGTCTCTGTCAGGTTTGGGAATCAAAGTGATGCTGGCTTCATAGAATGAGTCTGGAAGTTTTCCTTCTATTTCTTTTTTTTTTTTTAATAAATTGAGAAGAATGAGTATTAACTTTGCTTTAAATGTTTGGTAGAATTCCCCAGAGAAGATATCTGGTGCAGGGCTCTTTTTCATTGGGAGATTTTTGATAACTGATTCAATGACTTCACTGGCTAAGGGTCTGTTCAGAGGTTCTATCCCTTCCCATTTGAATTTTGGTAGTGCATGTGTGTTTAGGAATTTGTCCATTTCTTTGAGGTTATCCCGGTTGTTGGCATATAATTTTTCATAGTATTCCCTGAGAATTGCTTGCATTTCTGAGGGATTAGTCGTAATAGGTCTGTTTTCATTTTTGTCTATTTGGGTGTTCTCTCATTTTTTTCTGAGGAGCCTGGCTAGAGGTTTTTCAATTTTGTTTATTTTTTTAAAGAACCAACTCTTGGTTTCATTGATCTGTTCATCTGTATTTATGGATTCTATATTGTTTATCTCTGCCCTAATCTTTATTATTTCTCTTCTTCTTCTGGGTTTGGGGTGATCTTGTTGCTCCCCTTCTAGTTCCTTTAGATGCTCTGTTAGATTTTGAATTTGCACTTTTTCTAGCTTCTTGAAATAAGCCTGGATTGCAATATACTTTCCTCTTAGGACTGCCTTTGTTGTGTCCCAGAGAGTTTGGATTGTTGTATTTTCCTTTTCATATGTTTTCATATATTATTTAATTTCTTCTCTACTTGCCTGATTGGCCCAATCATTCTTTAATAGTGCATTTGTAAATCTCCATGTTTTGGGAGGTTTTCCAGACTTTTTCCTGTGATTGATTTCAAGTTTCAAAGCATTGTGATCTGAAAGTGTGCATGGTATGATCTCAATTCGTTTATATTTATGGAGGGCTGCTTTATGACCCAGTATGTGATCTATCATGGAGAATGTGCCATGTGCACTCGAGAAGATGGTGAATTCCCTAGCCTCAGGATGTAGAGTTCTAAATGTATCTGTCAAATCCATCTGTTCAAATGTGTCATTCAGGTCCATTGTTTCTTTAGTGATTTTCTGTCTAGTTGATCTATCCATTGCTTTAAGTGGAGAATTAAAATCCCCAGCAATTAGCACATTCTTATCAATAAGATTGTTTCTCTTTGTGATTAACCGTTTTACATATTTGGGTGCTCCTGATTTCGGCATGTAGATGTTTGTAATTGTTAGCTCTTCTTGATGGAGAGATCCTGTAATTATTATATAATGTCCTTCTTCATCTTTTGTTACTGCCTTTACTTTAAAGTCCAGTTTGTCCAATATAAGAATGGCTATTCCAGCTTTCTTTTGGCTTCCAGTTGCATGACAGATATTTCTCCATCCCCTTACTTTCAATCTGGAGTTGTCTTCAGGTCTAAAATGAGTCTCTTGTAGACAGCAAATAGATGAATTTTGTTTTTTTGTTATCCAATTTGCTATCCTATGTCATTTGATTGGAGCATTCAGTCCATTTACATTCAGTGTTATTATTGAAAAATATGGGTTTAGATTGATTGTGTTCTATGTATGCTTGTAGTGGTCTCCCTGGTACCTTGTATTCCTTGCAACATTTCCCTCGTAGAGTCCATATTAGGATTTCTGTTAGGACTGGTTTGGTGGTGATGAATTCTCTTAATTTTTGTTATTTGGGAAAACCTTTATCTCTTCTTCAATTCTGAATGACAGGCTTGCTGGATAAAGGATTCTTGGCTGTATGTTCTTTCTGTTTATCACATTGAAGATTTCCTGCCATTCCTTTCTGGCCTGCCAAGTTTCATTAGATAGGTCTGTACCAACTCTGATAGGTTTCCCTTTGTATATTAGGACCCTTTTATCCCTAGCTGCATTCAGTATTCTCTCTTTATCCTCATATTTGCCAGTTTCACTATGATAAGTTGTGCTGAAGGCCAATTCAAGTTACGTCTGAGGGGAGTTCTCTGTGCCTCTTGGATTTCAACGTCTATTTCCTTTCCCAGGTTAGGGAAGTTCTCGGCTATAATTTGATCAAGCACCCCTTCAGCACCTTTCTCTCTTTCTTCTTCTTCAGGAATTCCTATGATACGGATATTGTTCCATTTGATTGTACCACTCAGGTCTCGAATTCTCCTTTCATGCCCCTGGATCAATTTCTCTCTTTTTTTGGCTTCCTCTTTTGCTATAACTGTGTCTTCTAATTCACCTATTCTTCTCTCTGCCTCTTCAATCCGTGCAGTGGCCACCTCCATTTTATTATGTACCTCATTTACAGCATTTTTTTTAACTCATTACAGCTATCTTGAAGGTCCCTAGTCTTTGTATCAATAGCTTCTCTGATGACTTTCATGTGTTTTTCAAGCCCAGTGGTTAATTTTATGACAATATTTCTAAAGTCTTGCTCAGTTATGTTGCTTATATCTGTTTTGAGCAGTTCTGTGGCTGTGACTTCTTCCTGGAATTTCTTTAGAGGAGAATTCTTCCATTTCATCATTTTGGGTAGCTTTCTGTCTCATGTCAGTTTTAAAAGCTCATTATGCACTCTGCACCTGTTAGTATTGCTATATTAAAGGAGGCTCATTGACTGTCCAAGGCTTGTGGTTTCAGGAAGTGTTCTTTTAATGGTGTCTCTCGGTTTCTCTTGTTGTGTCTTTGGTTATTTTATTTCCCTACTCGTATTGAAATCTGGGACTCTCCACCATGTATACTTTGGTTTGATTCTTGACGTAGCCCTGAAAAGGAAAACAGACAGACAAACACACAAGGAACAAAAGCACACAAACGCACAGACAAATCAACCAAACAAGCAAACCATAAGGGGAAAGAAAAAAAAAAAGGAAGAAAGAAAAAAAAGAAAAAGAAAAGAAAGAAAGAAAGAAAGAAGAAAGAAGAGCAGGTGGGGAAACAACAAAAGACAAAGGACAGTCTAAAAGCATAAAACCAGTGGAGGGGAGAGATAAGAATGAGATAAGAGAAAATATATCTGAATGGCAAGAATTGATCTAATCACGGCAATGCATCAACGTTGGTCTTTCCCAGGCTCCAGGAGGAAAAAGAGGAGAAGGGGAAAAAGGCAGCTCTCCAGCATGGATGGGCATGATTTGGTGTAGGTAAGTCTTGTGGGCTGGTCTTCGAGGCCAGGCTTGGTTGTGGAGAGAAGATTGGCGGCACCCCAGTCCCCTCTCAAACCAAGCATTGCTACCCATTCTTTTAGGTCTGATCTCCCTGTGCCGTGGGAGGGCCAAATTATATTTTCCAAGCCCTGCCTCATTTCCAAATCCTAGTCCACACACTTTAATGATACCACCCGAGATGAGATGTATTCCCACAAGCTGGGAGGCACTGCCAGGGATCAGGACACTAAGCCCAAGGAAAACGCCCCAGCTAAAGGAATGGGTCTCTCTCCCTTTGCCCTGCAGTTATAGATGGGATGATAGGATTCCTCTCCGTCCCTGGCTGAGGTTTTTCTTTTCTCTAGAGACAACTCTTTGAGTGTTGTCAGCCTCTTTTTCTCTTCCCCTCATCTTTCCATGGCTCTACACCCACCCCGATGCTCTGCACAGAGTGGGGCTCCCTCCCCTCCAAGCCTTAGATCCTGGCCCATTTATATCTTCCCCAGATCACACTCACTCATACATGAGACTGGCTTCTTTGCAGAATCTGTGTCTTTTCCTCCAATTCTTGTGGATCAGAGGATTGTAGCTTCAGTCCTTCTTAGTTTGATAGATGGTAGTGGGTGAAAATTACAAGCTTCCTACTTCTCTGCCATCTTGCCCCTGCTTCTGTTCTCAGTAATTTTTTAATAGTTTATTTTCAAATTGGTTTCCATATAGCACCTAGTGCTCTTCCCCACAAGTACCCTCCTCCATTACGACCACCCCCCTTCTCCCTCCCCCTCCCCCTTCAGCCCTCAGTTCATTTTCAGTATTCAATAGTCTCTCATGTTTTGCATCCCTCTCTCTCCCCAACTCTTTCCCCCTTCCCCTCCCCATGGTCTTCTGTTATGTTTCTCCTATTATACCTATGAGTGACAACATATGGTATCTGTTCTTCTCTGCCTGACTTACTTCGCTTAGCATGACACCCTCGAGGTCCACCCACTTTCTGACAAATGGCCAGATTTCATTCTTTCTCATTGCCATGTAATACTCCATTGTATATATAAACCACATCTTCTTGATCCATTCATCAGGTGATGGACATTTAGGCTCTTTCCATGATTTGGCTATTATAGAAAGTGCTTCTATGAACATTGGGGTACATGTGCTCCTATGCATCAGCCCTTTCTGTATCCCTTGGGTAAAGCCCTAGCAGGGCTATTGCTGGATCATAGGGGAGTTCTATGGATAGTTTTTTGAGGAACCTCCACACTGTTTTCCAGAGCAGCTGCATCAGTTTACATTCCCACCAACAGTGTAGGAGGGTGCCCGTCTCTCTCCACCGTCGCCAGCATCTACAGTCTCTTGATTTGTTCATTTTAGCCAGTCTGACTGGCGCGAGGTGGTATCTCAGTGTGGTTTTGATTTATATTTCCCTGATGATGAGTGATGCTGAGCTTCGTTTCATGTGCCTGTTGGCCATCTGGATGTCCTCTTTGGAAAAGTGTTTGTTCATGTCTTCTGCCCATTTCTTCACTGGATTATTCATTTTTGGGGTGTGGAGTTTGGTGAATTCCTTGTAGATTTTGGATACTAACCCTTTATCTGATATGTCATTTGCAACTATCTTTTCCCATTCTGTCCGTTGCCTATTAGTTTTCTTGATTGTTTCCTTTGCAATGCAGAAGCTTTTTATCTTGATGAGGTCCCAAGAGTTCATTTTTGCTTTCATTTTCCTTGCCTTTCAGGATGTGTCAAGTAGGAAATTTCTGCAGTTGAGGTCAAGGAGGCTGTTTCCTACTTTCTCCTCGAGGGTTTTGATGGTTTCCTGTCTCACATTCAGGTCCTTCAGCCATTTTGAGTTTATTTTTGTGTATGGTGTAAAAAAGTGATCTAGTTTCATTCTTCTACATGTTGTCCAGTTCTCCTAGCACCACCTACTAAAGAGGCAGTCTTTATTCCATTGGATACTGTTTCCTGGTTTGTCAAAATTAATTGACTGTACGTTTGTGGGCCCAGTTCTGAGTTCTCTATTCTATTCCACTGGTCTATGTGTCTGTTTTTGTGGCAATACCATACTCTCTTTATGATGACAGCTTTGTAGTAGAGGCTAAAGTCTGGGATTGTGATGCCTCCCGTTTTGGTTTTCTTCTTCAATATTACTTTGGCTATTCGGGATCTTTTGTGGAGTTTTAAAGTTAGTGGGCTCCTCTGTGTTAGAGCCCTGAGGGCACTGCCCTTCTCCTGGAGAGAAGGCAAAGAAACAGCCCAGGGCGCAGAGGGTGCAATCTGAGGCATGCCTGAGGAACACAGGGGGAGATAATTCACACTTCTTGGAGCATAATCCCTGAGAGGTAGTGTTCACAGAGATCCCTCTCCAGAGGTTTATGGGGGGACCATTTTCCTCCCCCCACCTACTTAAATGCAGAGGCAGCCAGGGAGGGCAGCTTGGCCCAACATCGGCTGTTTAGTCTGCTTGGTCCGTGTTCCACACCCCCGTGCAGTCTGTCCTGATTGTCCTTCTCAGTCAATCCTCCCTCAATCTCAGTGCCCTGAGACCCTCCCTCAGAATAGCAGCACAGACCCCTGTCCACATCAAGTCCCTAAAGCTTAGAGTTTTAAAAGTCAGCAGGCTTGGCTGAGGTAGAGGTGAGAGGGCACAGCAGTGCTCCTGGAAAAAAGAAAGGTGAACCACCCAGAGGCAGACAACATGAAAACAGTTATCTGAAAGATGCCTGTGAAGCACATGGAGGAAATTATTCACTTTTCTCAGAGTGCTTCCCTGAGAACAGCAAGCCTATGATTCAGAATAGAAGGAGAGAGAAAGAGTTTCCCAAACAAAAACTAAAGGAATTCACAACCACCAAACCAGCCCTGAAAGAAATAATTAAAGGGGGCTCTCTGGAAGGAAAGGTTAGACCAAAAGTGACAAGGACAAGAATGGAACAGAAAATATCTCCAGTAACAATGAAACAAGTAATAAAATGGCACTAAATACATATCTATCAATGATTACTCTGAATGTAAATGGACTAAAAGTTCCAATCAAAAGACATAGGCTAGGCACCTGGGTGGTTCAGAAGGCTGAGCATGACTCTTCATTTCAGCCATGGTCATGATCTCAGGGTTCCTGGATTTGAGCCCCAGATCTGGCTCTGCACTGACAGTATGGAGCCTGCTTGGGATTCTTTCTCTTTCCCTCTCTCTCTGCCCCTCTCCAGCTTCTACGCTCATACTTGCACACACTCTCTCTCTCTCAAAATATATAAGCAAACTTTAAAAAAAAAAAACTCCCCAAAAAATAAAAGTCCAGGGCCAGATGGCTTCACATGGGAATTCCACCAAGCATTTAAAGAGTTAATGTCTAGTCTTCTCAAACGATTCCATAAATTAGAAAAGAAGGAAAACTTCCAAATCCATTCTATGAAACAAGCATTACCCTGATACCAAAGACAGACAAAGATTCCATTAAAAAAAGAGGACTACAGGCCAATATCCCTTATGAACATGTGTGCAAAAATTCTCAATAAAATATTAGCAAATCGATTCCAACAATACATTAAAAGAACCATTCACCACGATCAAGTGAGATTTATTCCTGGGCTGTATGAGTGGTTCAGTATTAGCAAATCAAACAATGTGATACACCAACATTTAAAAAAAATTAAGTCTATTTATTTTTGAGTGACAGAGAAAGTGTGAGCAGGGGAGGGGCAGAGAAAGGAGAGAAAGAGATTCATAAGCAGGCTCTCCACTGTTCGTACAGAGCCCAATGTGGGACTCAAACCCATGAAACCATAAAATCATGACCTGAGCTGAAATCAAGAATCAGACACTTAACCAACTGAGCCACCCAGGTGCACTGTGATACACCAAATTAATAAAAGAAAGGATAAGAATCACAGGACCATTTCAATAGGTGCAGAAAAAACATTTGACAAAATACAACACCCATTCATGATAAACACTCAATAACATAGGGTTAGAAGTAACATATCCCAATATAATAAAGGCCATATATTTAAAACCCACAGCTAACATCATCCTCAATGGGGAAAAACTAAGAGCTTTTCTTGTATGGTCAGAAACAAGACAGGGATGTACACTTTCAGCATTGTTACTTGACAAAATACAGGAAGTCCTAACCTCAGCAATCAGACAGCAAAAAGAAATAAAAGGTATCACAATTCCAGACATCAAGTTATATTACAAAGTTGTAGTGATCAAGACAGTATGGTACTGGCACAAAAATATACACATAGATCAATGGGACAGAATAGAAAACCCAGGGGGAAAAAAAAGAAAACTACATGGTCACTTAATTTTCAACAGAGCAGGAAATAATATTGAACAGAAAAAGGACATTCTCTTCAACAGATAGTGTTGGGAAAACTGGACAGTAACATGCAAATGAATGAAGCTAGACCACTTTCTTATACCATAAACAAAAATAAAGTTAAAATGAGTAAAGACCTAAATATGAAACAGGAACCCATTAAAATTCTAGAGTATAAAACAGGCAGTATTCTCTTTGACATTGGCCATAGCAACTTCTTACCAGGTGTGTCTCTGAAGTCAAGGGAAACAATATCAAAAATAAACTATTGGAACTACATCAAAATATAAAGCTTCTGCACAGTGAAAGAAACAGTGAACAAAACTAAAAGGAAACGTTCAGAATGTGAGAAGATATTTACAACTGACATATATAAGAAAGGGTTAGTACCTAAAATATATATAGAACTTATAAAATTCAACACCCAGGGGTGCCTGGGTGGCACAGTTGCTTTCAGCTCAGGTCATAATCTTCCAGTTAGGGAGTTTGAGTCCTACATTGGGCTTTGCACTCAGTGTGAAGCCTGTTTGGGATTCTCAAGTTCTACCTCTCTCTCTTTCTCTGCCCCTCTCCTGCTTGCACGTGCTCACATATGCTTGCTCGTTTGCTCTCTCTCTCTCTCTCTCTCTCTCTCTCTCTCTCTCTGAAAATAAAGAAACTTTTTTTTAAAAAAAAGCTCAACACTCAAAGATCAAATAATCCAGTTAAACATGGGTAGAAGACGTGAATAGACATTTTTCTAAAAAAGGTATACAGATGGTATCAGACACATGAAAAGACATTCAACGTCACTCATCATCAGAGAAATACAAATCAAAACTACAAGATGTCACCTCACAACAGTCAGAATGGCTAAAATTAACAACACAGGATACAACAAGGGTTGGAAAAGATGTGGAAAGAAGGGAACACTTTTACACTGCTGGTGAGAATCCTAACTGGTGCAGCCACTCTGGAAAACAGTGTGGTAATTCCTCAAAAAGTTAAAAATAGAACTACCCTATGATCCAGCAATTGCAGTACTAGGTATTTACACAAAAGATACAAAAGTACTGATTCAAAGGGTTACATGCACCGTGATGTTTATAGCTGCATTATCAACAATAGCCAAATTATAGAAAGAGTCCAAGTGCTTATCAAATGATGAATGGATAAACATGTGGTATATATACAATGGAATGTTACTGAGCCACAAAAAGAATGAAATCTTGTGATTTGCAATGACATAGAAAGAGCTAGAAAGTATCATGCTAATAAGCAAAATAAGTCAGTCAGAGAAAGACAAATAACATGATTTCACTCGTATGTGGAATTTAAGAGACAAAACAAATGAACATAGTGGGAAAAGAAAAGAGAGGTGAACCAAGAAATAGAGTCTTAACTATAGAGAAAAAACATGATTACCAGAGGGGAGGTGGGTGAAGGGGATGGGTTAAAAAGATGATGGGGATTTAGGAGTACAGTTATTGAGATGAGCACTGGGTGTTTTAAGTGTTGAATCATTATATTCTACACATGAAACTAATATCACACTGTATGTTAACTAACATAAATAAGAGCTTGGAAGAAAAAAATTTTAAACATTGCTATATCATTATTAAGTAAACTACAGACTTTATTAACATCTTACCAGTTTTTTCTCTATGTTCTTTTTCTTTTCGAGAATCCTTTTTCTGTTCCAGGATCTTATCAAGGCTACCACATTGTCTGTATTTTCCACGTCTCCTTAGTCTACTATGGCCTTCAAAAATTTCTGTCTTTCCATAGTTTTCGTGACTGACAATTTTGAAAACTGGTTATATATTTTGTAGAATGTAGACCTATTTGAGCTTTATGATTTTTTTCCTCATGATTAGGATTATGAATTTGTGGGAAGAATACTACAGAGGAAAAGTGCCTTTCTCATTACCGCATATCAAGAGTTATATGACATCAGTGGTGATATTAATCTTGACCACTTTTTTAGGGTAGTGTTTACCAGGTTGCTCTATGATAAAGTTACTGTATCTCAATTTCCATGTTCTTTATTCTTGTGATATAAGTCACTCTATTCAGTTCACACTAGTGGTAAAGGGAATAACCTCCACCTCTTGAAGGTAGATGTATCCATATATATTATTTGGGATTTTGCAAAGTACATGTTAAAGTAGCCCTATGCCTTAATAGAAGTGATTTTAAGAAATTAAGTAAATGATGCTCAGCTATATAGATTCAAATTATAGAGCTTGTGGTTCATCTCTGCTTACACATCATATCATGTTCATGAGAACACTTCTGGGATTTATAGGTACTAAACTATTAAAGGCTTTTTTTTCTCCATTAGGAACTGTTTAATATCTCTCAGACTGTCATAAGACAGGACAGAAAAACAAGCTGAAATTTAACTCTTGTCTGTACTTCATTTCAATTTCTGGGAATTGGTCTCCCTACTCCTAATGTTTCCTTAAAGTGTGTATCTCACATCCTTGACAATGAAAATTTGTAATAAATCTCAGAAATGCTAAATACAATCTAAAGTTTGTTAACAGCCTTAAGTGTTTAGCTCTAGCTATTCAAAATATATCGTTGTCTTTAAAAGAAATAGTTCTCATTGTTGTCATCTTTGTGTTTTGTTTCTTTATAGAAGACACTATAACTCCTTGTACAATTCCTATCATAGTTGTTCATATCCTATTATTTCCTGTGTTGCATTAAACAACTCATTTTTTCTCCTGAAATTCATCAATGTATGCCTTTGAATTTTATTGTTTTATCACCAATCCAAAAGATACAGTTTTGCCTTCTAACCCTAACTTTTGAAAAAATCAGCCACATCACTGAACACTGTTCACTAAGTAATAAACATGAAGAAACCGTAATTCCTACTTTAGTAATAACACATAATAGATTTCCATGCAGTTTATAGAAGGCTTTCTTATGCGTTCTTTCATGTGACTATGTGATCTACCCCCCTAATTACAAGAGGAAGGCATAGACTAGAAATCATAATTTTGAAACAAAAAACTAAGACTCATAGAAGTTAAGGGCTTATTTTCACTGATCTCAAAAATTAGGGCCATATATATAACACATGTTGTGTGAATATATTTCAATCAGATTAGGTGAGTTAAGGTTATGTACCAATATCTCAGGGACCTAACACATCAAAAACTTATTTCTTACTCACACAAAATCCACTTTGAGTCTAGGACAGTCTCCAGGGCCTCTGACCTCTGATTGGTCATTCAATATTCCAGGATGCTTTGGTCTTTCTTCCTCACCCCCTTGCTGATAAACACATGCTTCCCAAATTACTATAGCAAGAAAAGAGAATATGTAGAATCTCACCCCAGCTTTTAAATACTATTGCCCAGAAACGGCACAAGTCACTTCTCTTATTTCATTGGATAAAGCAAATCATATGACTGTATCTAACTTCAGTGAGGCATGTGCCCAAAAGGAGAAGATAATCAAAGATTTTGGTGAACATTTGTATGCCTACTACAGGTTATTTGTTTGGATTCCACAAAATCATACTGCCTCATCTGAGTGGTATCAGTAATGACCCACCAGCTAATTAAGTGCTCTTTTAGACCTATAGTCTAAACAATTTTATGATTCTAAGCCACTTTTTCAATGCACAGTAGCTAAGGATTCTCAAAAAGGCACTATTACCTAGTAGTCAAAAGCTTGAGCTTTAAAGTCAGAACAACTTTAGTCCAAATCCGAAAACAAAACAAAAACAAAAACAAACAAACACACAAACAAAACCCACCTCTTTAAAAGCTGGAGCAAAGTACTTAACAACTCCAAATAAAAAGGAGGTAAAAATAGTAACTACCTCACAAACTTCTTTTGAGCATTAGGAAAGATAATGCCCAGTCCTTGGCATAGAGTAAACCTTCAATCAATGTTGCAACTTTCATTATACTGTTGCCTACTGTAATTATAATAAACATAGGTCCTAGATATTCAAGAACAGTCCTAGTGTTGTCTTATCTTCCCCTTACCTTTATTGAATATGGTGCAAAAACATTGCTACAAGTATAATCTAAGTTAAGATGAATTTGAAATCTTAAAGAAAAACAATTATATCTAAAAATGTTTACTGATGAATATTAAGACCTAGACTGATATTTTGGGAAGAGTGACAAGGATATAATATCTGCTTTACTTCTATTCTATTTAATAAGGTCATTTGTCAGTATGAGAAAAAAGTTAAAATATTCCAATACGAGTGAGTCTTCACAGTTCCATTGTTTACCATATCTTCTGAGGCCTTATATGACAATTGATGGCTTAGTGTTTATAGCCATGAACTACTAGTATGGAACAGTCCTACAAATTAGAAGTCTAGGAACACAATTAAAACATAAAACTGTTTTTAACCCAATACAGCTTCTTGTGTCACTACAGATACAGAAATATATTTTATTAACCATAATCACTAGCATATAAAAATAAATAGTTTAATTTCTGAAGTGCCAAATGTTACATAACACTTAATATTGTCAACTAACATGCTTGAAAACACTATTCCCCCCACCCTCGCAACACCAGTAGAATTCCATAAAACTAGACATTTCCTATTTTCATTCACCTTATATAAATAACATTCTGGATTTACAATAATTCCAGATAAGAAACCATATAGACAAACTCCTAATCAATATCAGGCTCATCTAACTGCCAATGAGAAGGGAATTTCTGAACTTTTGAAATTTAACCATCCACAGTATTAACGATTTTATGTTTTGTGTATATACCTGTGTGAAACATTAATTTATCCTTAAAATTACTTTGAGCTAATATGCTAAACTTTTTTGTATAAATCAACAAATATATACAAATGGAAGCAAACTACTGACCTAATGTAAAGATGCAAAATTAAGACTTTATCTCCAACTCTATGCTAGTTGAAAAGCACTTACCAAAATAATATTCTTCACACAAAGAAATAGTATCTTTTCTAATACTTTCTTCACCCCACTATAATTTTTTATAAAGCTGTATGTTTATCATGACTGTTGTTGATTAAAATTTGGCCCATTTACCACTTTCGAAAGTGTCCATGAACCTCTGAAATCTGACTGAAATAAATTACAAATGGGAAACATTGCCTTCCTTTTTATTTATTTTTTAAGTAGTTTATTGTCAAATTAGTTTCCATACAACACCCAGTGCTCTTCCCCACAAGTGCCCTCCTCCATCACCTCCACCTCTTTCCCCCCTTCCCCCTTCAGCCCTCAGTTCATTTTCAGTATTCAATAGTCTCTCAAGTTTTGCGTCTCTCTCTCTCTCTCCCCAACTCTCTTTCCCTCTTCTCCTCCCCCTGGTCCTCCATTAGGTTTCTCCTGTTCTCCTATTAGACCTATGAGTGCAGACATATGGTATCTGTCCTTCTCTGCCTGACTTACTTTGCTTAGCATGACACCCTTGAGGTCCATCCACTTTCTTACAAATGGCCATATTTCATTCTTTTTCATTGTCGTGTAATACTCCATTGTATATATATACCACATCTTCTTGATCCACTCATCAGGTGGTGGACATTTAGGCTCTTTCCATGTTTTGGCTATTGTTGACATTGCTGCTATGAACATTGGGGTACATGTGCCCCTATGCATCAGCACTTCTGTATCCCTTGGGTAAATCCCTAGCAGTGCTATTGCTGGAATCTAGTGTTCATTTGAAATCCACTTTCCTACAGTCATCCACACAGGTACACATTCTGAGAAGAGAATTTCTCAGATTGTTTCAGTAAAGTCATGTTTCCTTGCTATATTAAGTGATTTCTGTACTATAAACAAGCTGGAAAACAATCAACTAAACTGCTAAAGTGTCATCAGATTTGCATCCTAACTTTATAGTTTTATACCAGATATTTACTGGGACCCTCTCATTTTTCAAGGTCAATATTAAAATAGCTTTATGTTAAGATCTCCTCATATAAAAAAGCTGGTTTGTATATTAGAAAACAGATTTCTTTTAAGTATTCCAGAAAATTCAGAAAATGAATAAAAATGTTAATATGGAGTTAATAGCTAGTATCTAATAGGAGTATTATTCCTCTGAACATGTATTGGAAAATATTGATCTAGACAGTATGCTATTAATGGGCAGTAACCATGTTTTTTTTTTAATACAGTGTCCCCAGTACTAAGCTTAGTGCTAGTAAGTGTCTAATAAGTGTTGAATGGATGAAAGGATAAAATGGATAGATGGATGAATGGATGGATGGATGGATGGATGGATGGATGAAAGAGTGAATCAATTAACAAGTGAATAAAATTACTTCTGATCAACAGTTGAAATAGGTCACAGACTTCACTTTATGAGGTCAAAATTTCTTTGCCCCAAGAAAAATTCTTTTTGTACTCTATTAAATGGCCTTTAAGATTTGAACTTGACATTATCATCAAATCAGTAGATACATTTCAAGAAATAATACATGATTTTGACCTTTTTTATTGCAGCCACCACATCATCAGTCTGCTTGATTAACTTGTCGACTTTCTCCTCTCTAGACTGTGAGCCAAGCCCTTTGCACTGAAAGCTTTTAAAATGGCTAAAGAATCTATGATAAAGTCAGGACATATCAATAGAGAAATCGGAGCAAGATTTTTTATTTTATTTTAGTTTAGTTTAGTTTTATAAAATGAAAATGACTGAAAATTGATTAGTGGCTGTCTCATAATACTTCATTTATTTATGATTTCTTTATGCAAGTAGGACACAGGTTTTCTCAGAATAAAAACTTTGAAGTCAATTTAAAGTGTATTTCTATTTTAAGACCCCATAAACTAAAAGTTATTTATAGAACTGCAGCCTGGGCTGCATTTTCAGGGAGTATCTTATTTATTAAATAAATAGAATAGTAAAATACCCTGAGCAGAGAAAAACAACACTACATCTCCCAAGACTACCGATTATCAATGTCAATCAACATTTTTTGATGGTCCTATTTGACACAAGGCATTGTATTATGTATTTTGAAGAGATTAGAAAACAAGTCTACCATGTACCTGAAACTAACGTAACTTATATAGAGAAAAAAGCCATAGGTGATTCAGTCTAAGACCACTTAAAAACATTGCTATAAAAATGTATAAATTTAAATACTCAGAAGAAATAATATGCAGAAGACATATTAGTAGAGAAAGGAGTAGGTTCATGATTCAGATGGTACAGCTAAGTCTGTGGTTCTCAACTGGGACAAACTTTGCATATTCAACACTATCTGGAGGTATTTTTGTTTGGGGATATACTATTGGTATACTACTAGCATTAGTGGGTAAATACCATGAACACTGCTCATATCCTACAATACATAAGACAGTCCCCCACAACAAGGAATCTGACACAAAACATCAGTGGTGCTGAGGCTGAGAAACTCTGAGCTAAGTTCTAGTAAGACACATTCATGGTACTCTTGGTGTTCAACCTTTATCATCTTCCCACAATATCAGGTTACTAAGTGTACTAAGTGTAATCAACATTTTAATGCACACACTGCTCTAAAAATTATGTGATCTACATCTATTTTCCTACTTTAATGTAATGACACTTGACCCTTACACATCAAAGTTATTTTAGTGGTGGACCTAAACAATATTGTTGTTTGTTAGGGTATGAAATATGATTATTTGATTTTCTGTAGCTGTTTTAAATTTTCCAAAAATAATAGTGAATTAGCAAAGAATTAATGACAACTATTATAGCATCTTATGATGAAGGTAAAAATATAAAAATAGAACCATCCATAAGGCATAAAATCAGCATTGATGATTTTAATTGTAAATGAAACCCTTTGCTCAAAGTGCTTTTGCCTCTCAGAGAGGGCAGTATATGAATATCAGAATTCTTTCCTGATTTCTCTCATCAGAGTTTTTTAATACCACTTAGTGAGAAATATGTTTAAAAAAAGTTTGAATATTAGTGTAATTTTTATAAGGTAAACATTTACTGCCAAATGTCACTCTCACCTTTGTCAATGAAAAGTACATGATCTGTGAATAAAAATATCTAAAACATGATGGTCTCTTTCTTATTGTCTTTGGCTGAGATTTAATGTGCTCTTTGACTTCTGATCTAAAAGAAATGCAAGCATCTCAGAAATGGCTTAAAAATTTTAGTACTCCATTTTACATTTGGTAATCTGAGAAGATAGGTCGCGGCCCCCACCCACGGGCGGGAAGGAAGGACGCGACACCAAGGAAGGACGCGACACCAAGGAAGGACGCGACACCGGGATTCGTTGCAGAGTCATCTTTTATTCTTTCTTCCTTCTTCCCCTTCTTTCCTCCCCCACCGTGCAATATATACCCTTAAGGGGAGGCGTGGCCTTATCCCATTGGTCCAAAGGCTTTGTCACGGACTCCACGCATGCTGCGCAGCCTCTCTTGGGTTAGTAGCTCGTGATAGAGCATAGCGGTCGGCAGGGGGATGGGAGCTAGGGCAGCTGCCAGGTCGCCATCTTGGGCGACCATTTCACCTCCCACAAAGATAAAACATTATTTTCAAATAACCATCAGCAAGACGTATTAAACAATGTCCTGAGCTTTTGTTTTAGACTTGAGAATTCAGATTGGGGAAAGGTTTTGCAAAATCTTTGAGTATAGCTCATAGACTATCCCACCTCTTATCTCTGGGACCTTGGTGCATCCATAATTCTACTCAATTCCCAGCATCCTTTCCTATAGTGTTTCCCTTCTTCCTTCCTTCACTTGAGTGAAGTGCCATAGATAGCACTTATATGGCCCTGCTTCCCTCAGCAGATGTTCCATTTGATCACTGACAGGTTAAAGAAAATAACCAATCCACAATCATCATCACCAAAGTATAATTTGTCCAAGATGTATCTACATTTTAATATGGGCCTCTTAGAAATAAAATGCTTTACATGAAAGCAGTGACTCCAAAGTAACATTAGTTGATTACCATATTGATTGCATTTCTGGCCTAATAGATTTATTAATATGTGAAAGATGCAGCTTAACCAAATGATAATAGAAACAATGAATTCATAGACCTAAGAAAATAAAATACAAAGTAATTGAGAGATGAATGTCTCAGATAGAAAGTGACCCTGATCATGATAAATTATACACATGCATATTCAGCTATTATAGAAAAGTAGTCAATCCTATCTAATATTAATATATTTTGATAGTAAAATCTGAAGTTTTCCCATTTTTTAAATATTAATCTAAAAGATTATGTTAAAACCAATGTATTTCTTTGTTGCAGTTGTCATTTTCAGGTTATTTTGATTTAAAACAATTAAAAGAATACAGAGATGAAAACTGTATAAGTATTCATCATCAGATAAATAGTAAAGACACACCTACCAGTTTATTTTTAATAATAATTTCAGCAAAAGTCAACTATTAAATTTTACAGATTAACAGAATATATTAAGGGGTTATTGAAAGATAGGGATTCTATTAGACTAGAAGTGTATGTATTTTGGCTTGAAATATATTTTCTGTGACACTTAAAAGTGAGTGTGATATTCATCTAGATTATCAGACAAAATCCAAGAAAACATGGATAAAAAATGGCTGAACTCCCATAGCCTGAGAGGGAGGTTAAGATGCATGTTACCATGACAAACTGTAAAGGCAAGGAAGGGGTAAGTCTGCATATTACAGTTGAGAATATTAGGTGAAATGATAGATTGAAAATGATGGTTACAATAAGGGAAGAGAAAGATTTCCCAGTAGGAGGGAAATATATAATATATAACATGATAAAATAGTATGTAGAAAGAGACATAAAATAATAAATTGCTAAGAGGGAAAATATGATTTTAAATGCTACAATCACTTATCAATAAATATATTTTAAAAGAATTATAGAAATATAGCATACTAGCTTTAGAATGAAGCAGAAAAGCATCTAACCCAACTCCATCATTCTCTTGACTGAGGTCAAGAGAAATAAAAGTTGCCTAAAGTCACAAAATAAATCAGTGGCACAAGAGTAACATTTTATAGTATAATGAAAGTATCAAATGCTGTAGATAATTTGTTTATTTGAATTGGAGCCCAACCTCTCCCACATCAATTCTCCAAAGCAGCAAGAAGAAATATTTCAATGGGTACTTTTCTCCTACTTACCTCTTAGCTAAAGATTGTCATTCATTTTAGATTGGCTTTATCCATGTCAGAAAATAATAATTAGAATGTATTCATTGCTTACTGTGCCAGATACTGTAAATATTTTTCTTTTCTCTCATTTAATTCTTGCACCAATCTTATTGGAAAGGCACATTTTAGTGCCTCCATTTTCAGAGGGAAAAAAATGGGGCTTAACAGGGTAGCAACTTGCTCAAACTCTCACAAATAAAATGACCAAAATTCTGAATCCAACAGCCTAACTTTGGATGCCTCTAGGCTCTACTGCCTCCAAAAGGTAGAACTTGCCCCTAATACCTCGTTTGTCTAGGCCTGTAGGGTAACAAAATGAACAAGGCTAAAAACCCTTGACTGTTCAATGAAGCAAAATCCAAATAAGTAACATGCAAATAAAGTAATAAATAAAAGAACAGAAAGTTGCTTGGGGTCTAAGCAAATCTCACTGCTACGACAACAGCAAAAGCCTTCAAGGATAATACCTCTTGATGAGAAGTTTTATTTGTCTGTGAGGTCCATTAATGAGGGTAGAAGCTTGGAATGAGTCAACAGAAGCAGACAAGCTGGCAATAGTAAAGAGAGAAAATAATCCATAGAGTAACATTACTAACCAAGATAAGAAAGGATGGAACTCAGAACACAGGTGAGATGGTTAACCTTGAAAAGGAGGAAGGATACCACTTCCCTCTAAAAGGGTGCAGCTACAGATATAATTTCTAATTTGGTAGCAGTGAGGCAGGGGATGGGGAGAGATAATTTAATGGTGTTCATTTTCTCTGTGAAATAGGCAAGAGATAATCAACTATAAAAGGTTGAAAGTTTCAAGAGATTGAAAAAGTTTTGAAATAGCTGTTGTACAGAATGGAAGGAAGTTGCCTGGAAGAATGAAGAAATATTGTCAGGTACCAATGAGGGCCCCTCTGAAAAATAACTCAATGATTTGAATATTTTATCATAAAACATCCCATCTGTGGTGGTTAATTCTGTGTCAACTTGGCTGGATATTTCTGAGAGAATATTTTTGGATGATTTGTATTTAAATCAGTGGATTTTTACTAAAGTGAATTGCCCTCCATAACATGGATGGGCCTCATCCAATCCACTGAAGATCTAAATAGAACAAAAGGCTGACTTTCCCCTGACCAAAAGGGAATAATCCAGCAGACTCTTTAGACTTCATCTGCAACATCAGCTCTTTTCTGGGTCTCTAGCCTGTCAGCCTCCTCCATCAGATTTTGGATTCACTAAGCCTCTCCAACTGTATGAGTCACTTAAAATATCGTTTTCTATATATTTACACATTCTATTGGTTCTATTTCTCTGGAGAACCCTGATTAATACATCACTTATACAGAAAATAGAATTAAACATAAATATATCATGAAAACATTAAAATTATCAACATACATGTTTATAGATCAAGAAATAGAACATTCCTAATGCTCTAAATACCTTATGTACCTCATCCTTATTCCATTTCCTCCCAAGACCATATTCTAAAATTGACAATAGTTTGCACATTTTTTTCTTAATAGCATGCAGTCTCCTTCTATAGACTCCAAAGTGATAGGTGGATTCAGCCAATGTTATATTTAACAGGATGGTACAATATAAGGAAGACTGGATTCTAAAAAATAAGAATATTAACAGAGTTTCATTGATGGAATGGGCCATATAGGCAAAGAGGTAAAGTGATATGTAAGAAGGGAAAAAGAAGACTGGAAACTTATGAAATATGGCTTAATAGATAAGGACCATTGCTAGCTAATGATTGCCAGAATGGGTTCCAGTATTTCAAAACTAGTCTTAATTTTTAGCAAATATCCTCTAACATTTAACTAACTTGTAACTAATAAAAACCATCTAGTTAATTTATTTTGATCTCCTGCTATATATTTTGTAACCAGTTTATACTCAAAAGTTAATTGGAAAGTTACATTTCTTGATTTTAGACATATTATGGGTAATTTACCGAGCTTTCCTTCTTCCAAATGAGAACTGTTGCATGTGGCATCAAACTTCGGACTTTGATTATCTGTGAATCTGTGTGCCAAAGCTGAACCCAAAGCAGTACACATTGACCTTGCCAACTCTCAATCCACCTCTGCAGAGGTGAAAGTGTCTTTTCAAACTCTCATTAGGTTTCTTTACTTGATAAGAAGTCATTTCTATGCCCTATTGATTTCTAAAATTTATGCATCTATACTTAGTTATTACCACACTTAATGTTATATACCTCAGACCTATTCCAAATCAATATTTTTTTAATTTTTTAAAGTTTATTTATTATTGAGATATATAGAGAGACAGAGCATGAGCAGGGTAGGGGTTGAAAAGGAGGGGAGACACAGAATCTAGTTGGCTCCAGGCTCTGAGCTGTCAGCACAGAGTCTGACGCAGAGCTCAAACTCAGAAACTGCAAGATCATGACCTGAGCTAAAGTCAGATGCTTATTAACTGATTGAGCCACCCAGGTGCCCCAATATTTATTTTAAAAATGATAAAGTAAAATGTGGATTTTAGAGAATTGCCTAAAATTTATGCAAACCATTTATTTCTCTGTTCACCAAAAATATGTCCTTGGATTAAGGTAGACCATCAGGAATTATTCTTCAATCATATTACTTAGGACTCATATGTCATTGTTTTATCTTGAAGAAGCTTATAAGGAAGAATCTTATGAAATGCTTCACTATATTTACTGTAAAGATATTATTGAGGATGCTGTTCATATCATATAGCATCTACCCTATAAATAATGCATCGGGAAATATTCTCATGTCTTAGTACTAGTGATTGTATTTCTTTTATGAAACTGGTTTATTTTTATCTTCTGTTTACTCTGGATCATGTGTCTATCTTTGCATTAAATGTTAGGAAGCTCAGAAGTAAAAGTTTGGCCCCGTTTTGCAACTTAACTGACATTGTGGCACTAATTCTCCGTATTTATATCACCCCTGCCTTTGTTTTATTTTTCTAAATTTATATTTATTTTACCCTGATTGATCTTCCTTTTTGTTTCAACCCTTTTATGCTTTATGAATTTTATAATCCATCATAAATAATTTTAGGAATAAGAACATAAGTCACTAAATATACTATATATAACTTATAGACAAAGAGGAAAGCATGGATTAGTGTTAACTGGACCTCTGTTTTCTAATATTAAAAAATATGTATTATACTTTGCCCTATTGCTCAAGATCTCTGTGCAAATAAAGATAGTAGATATAAAAATACTATAGCAGACTAACTCTTAAATGCAAAACCACCGTAGAATTGTCATATTTCAAGCAGAATATAATTGATGATTTACACAGTAAGTTAAACAAGAATTATATCCCCAATCATATTGAAAATAATAACAGCCATCTAAAAAGGACAATATGAGTGGATCAAGAAGATGGGGTATATATATACAATGGAGTATTACATGGCAATGAGAAAGAATGACATATGGCCATTTGTAGGAAAGTGGATGGACCTCGAGGGTGTCATGCTAAGCAAAGTAAGTCAGGCAGAGAAGGACAGATACCATATGTTTGCACTCATAGGTCTAACAGGAGAACAGGAGAAACCTAATGGAGGACCAGGGGGAGGGGAAGAGGGAAAGAGAGTTGGGGAGAGAGAGGGACACAAAACCTGAGAGACTATTGAATACTGAAAAGAATCAAGGGTTGAAGGAGGAGGGGGAGGGGAAAAAGGTGGTGGTGATGGAGGAGGGCACTTATGGGAAAGAGCACTGGGTGTTGTATGGAAACCAATTTGAAAATAAACTATTTTAAAAAAATAAAAAAGATATGGAGAAATAAAAGAAATCTAGGACATGAAGATTTTCCAAGGAACAATTAAAAGATTTGCATTGTTTTGATTTAGATAGGAAATGAGTTTTGAGAAAAGTATGAATAAGCATGTTCTCAGATCTAAAAAAAAAGGACAATACAGCCAATATTAGTGGTTTTACTCTTAGCCTTGATGACAGTCTTGAATTCAGCATTATCATCAGCTAGTTAAAAATTATTTGGTGTCTTCCTATCTGCACAAAATGTTTTGCTACAATCTGCAAAGCTCTTTAACCCACAAAATAAGTTACTCCATTTTTGCATCTGTAAACACAAAAGGTTGTGCTACACATTTCCATGTTCTCTTCTAGACAAAGTCTATCTGATTTTATAGCTTTTCTAGTTTATATCAATCAAACAACTATTCACAGTATGTTTTATGTCATCATAAAATAATACTTACTATTAACTTTATTAAACATTAAATTACAGAATTAGTTTCTGTAAGTTCAGCACTCCATTTATTCTTTTGCACCATATATAATAACCTCCTGCTCAATACCAAGGTCTAATCCATAATGTTACCATAAAAGATGTTACTAAAACAGAAAACCACTGGTAGGATGAGGAAATGTCATATTCAACACCTATGTTAGGAACCAAACACATAATGGATAAAACATTTCTTGGAAAATAAGATACAAGTGACTGCTTTGAATGCGGCTGTGAATATCCAAGGAAGAACATTAAATATTCTATTTGTAAACACTGTTAATCAAGTATACAATAATACTAAGATATTAAGGAGGTTATTGGAACAATCTAAAGGTACCTACTATTGAAGCCACTGAGAAATAAAATCACCTTTTCAGGTGGCTTTCTTAATGACTAAGAGGAATGACCAAGAGGGATGAGTAACTAATAATGCGGTGGTTTTAAGATATGCCCACAAAATCTTTGATCCTTCTATTTTCAAGAGGCAGTGTCTAATTTCCCTTCCCTTGAGTTACTGATACAAATAAAGTAACATATAAAATTAAAAAAGGAAAAAACAAATAAAACACTGCATGAGTTTGGAGACTATTCATAAAAGCACTTTAAGTTCTATCTCAGTCTCTTTCTTCCACACTCAACTTCCTTCCATCTCTCTCTCTCTCTCTGTCCCTACTACCCTCCCTTTCCCTCTTTGTCTCTCTCTCAGATCACTCATTCTCAGGAACACCAGGTGCTATGTCATGAAGACATTCACTTATCCAGAGATTATATGGAACTGAGGTCTTCTGCTAGTGAGGAACTTAAGGACTCCTACCAAAAGTCATATGAGTGAGCCTGGAAGTGAATCCTCCAACCTCTTAATCCTTCGGATGACTACCATCCTGGCTAACATCTTTGCTGTAACCTCATGGACGACCCTGAACTGGAGTCACTCAGCTAAGCTTCTCACAAATTCCTGACTCAAAGAAACTATGGGATAATAAATATGTGTTGCTTTAAACCACCAAGTTTGAGGTTAACTTGTTGTGCAACAATACATAAGTTATACAAATAAGGAATTCAATCCTAAGTATATCAGGTATATGAATTCCTGGAAAAGAGGGAAAAGAACTTGAATTAGTTGGTGAATAATGGAGAACACTTGACAAAGTAATAAACCTTCTTGTTTCAAAGGATGTGGGGTCATTTATGTAAGCTATCCAAGTGTGATGTGGTTTTCTTAAAAACATATTTTCAGTTTTTAAAATTCACTCGATGAATATGGTTTTACTAGTGACTCTAAAGAAACTCTTCCTTATGAAAGAAGCATTGTATATATCAAATAGGACACTTCCTCTTACCCTTCCTGCACATTTTAGGCACTGTGATTATTTCTAATCTCCTCTACACCAGTAATTAATTTGAAAGCATTTGGTATATCTTAATATTCTAGAATCATAACTATTGATAGGTGTTTAGACACCAAACAAAAAATGCTTTTAAATATCACAGAGGTATAACTTTACCTATCTGCAAACAAACCTGAAAAATGCAGATACTCAATCTCCCAAATATATGCTGCTTAAAATGTACTGCCCCATCATTTTGATTGCCCTCATCATTTTTCAAGCTGACAAATCAGAAAGGTGGAAATTTTCTTTCCCTTCAGGTGTTGTATTTATTCAAAGTGAACCATGAACAGGCTTAGAAAAAGGTAAATTTAACTGACAAGGTGACAGTTGGTTAATGATATAAGATTCAACACCAGCCTTCACCCACCTCACTTTTAACATCCCTGGTGCCCTCATGTTGTACACTTTTACTCCTTGATCCTTATACATGCAAAGAAGAAGAAACCTTTCCATCTTATTTCTTTGATAAAAATAATATTGAAAACTTTACATTTCATACTCATTCATTAATACACTAAACCATCACCATAACAAGATTTGCTACACAGAAACATTTCCTACTTTCATTCAAGTACACATTGAAATACCAAAGATTTCATTATGAGGCAGTTTGGTCTTTGAGGAACTCAAGGAAGATAGCAAGGCTACAGTAAAATGCCAGCATGCTTATTTAACTTCATCAAAACTATGCCAAAATGAGTACTAAGTATGTTAAAGTAATAGTATACCAATATGAGTTCTCAAGTTTGATTTTTTAATTTAGTTTTGGGTGTGGCAGTCAGTTAAGCTTCTGAATCTTGATTTAGGCTTAGGTCATGATCTCACGGTTTCTGGGTCCAAGTCCCACATTGGGCTCAGTGCTGACAGCATGGAGATAGCTTGGGATTCTCTATCTCCCTCTCTTTCTCTGCCCCTCCCTTGCTTGTGCTCATATTCATTCTCTCTCCCTCTCTCTCTCTCTCTCTCTCTCTCTCTCTCTCTCTCTCTCTCTCAAAATAAAGAAACTTTAAAAAGAATAAGGACAAAAATAAAAACTAAAAGTATATTTACTTTGAATAACACTGCAAATAACGCAACCGCGTTTGTAAGGTTTTTAAAATGAAATGCAGGGGCGCCTGAGTGGTTCAGTCAGTTGAGCGTCTGACTCTTGATTTCAGCTCAGGTCATGATCCCAGGCTCATGAGATCAAGCCCCGTGTTGGGCTCCATGCTGTGTGTGGACCCTGCTTGGGATTCTCTCTTCTCTCTCTCTCTCTCTCTCTCTCTCTCTCTCTCTCTCTCTCTCTCTCTCTCTCTCTCTTTCTCTCCCCTCCCGCCCTTCTCCCCTATTCGCACACACTCTCTAAAAAGCAATAAATTAATAAAATTTAAAAATAAAAATGAAATGCAATATGTGAAGTTGTGTGAAGTTGTTATATCAGGCCATGGAACACAGTATGGGGTCAATAGATGGTATTTATTACTAACACTAATAGTGCAGTTTGTTTCATTTTTATTAGCACTAGTACTGGCAGTGACAATAATAATCTGGTAGCTTGATAATAGCTCCTTATTCTCCCTTTATAAGTGCATTTTTTTTCCAGAAGGAAACATTATATTATAAAGGGCCAGTCAGTGAAACACACTACCAAGATGTTCACTGAGTTCCTTTATTATATATAATCAGGAAAAAGACAAAATTTTATGCAAGACAGTGACAGACTCAGGTTAGAATAGAAAGAAAAGAAAGGTGAATTCTCCCCAACTTTTACAAAGGAAGAAAATATTCTAGCTACTAACATGTGTAATAATACTAACCCAATCATCATCATCATCATCATCATCATCATCATCATCATCATCATCATCCAATATGGAAAGAATACAGAAAAGAAGGCAGTAATAACTGAAGACAAGTTTGGTAACTATAAAATTGTATTGACAGGAAGGACAGAGACAAAATGGAGACCTCTCCTCTAAAACTTAGTATTTTACAGTCCTAAGTATTTATCCAGTCTATTTTTGTGAGGTGACTTTTGTAATTGTAAGGAGGTGACTCTGATCTTTAACTCTTCCACGGAAATTGAATTTATAGAGGGCGTGCAGATTTCCAAGAAAGGTAACTTAGGAGAACTTGTAGGTACACATTTGGTTTAAAGTATTGTAAATCCTGGGGGTATCTACAGGTCAGATACTGAATTACTCTGAATCTTCTCTTAAATCACTCAGCCTCTCTGCTCTGCTGTTTCACCTAGTTAAGAGATGTCTTTTCTAAAGCCTAAACAATGTACATTCCTCTATCCGCCATGGCAAAGACTCCTTAGAAATGCAAAATAAATTTCAGCTGTTATAATTTCTTTCAAAATTAAAAGTTCTGGTTTTATCTGAGATCGAAATTAAAGCGAGACTGAGGTGGAAGTGCCAGAGGAATTTAGAATCCAAGAGATTTATTTTTCTTTATCATCAGCAATTCTGAAGAATTCACAGAAATACTAATATCTGCTTATTAAAAGTAAGAGTGTGGGGCACCTGGGTGGCTCAGTCGGTTAAGCATCCGGCTTCGGCTCAGGTCATGATCTCACAGTTCCTGGGTTTGAGCCCCGCATCAGGCTCTTTGCGGACAGCTGGCTCAGAGCCTGAAGCCTGCTTCAGATTCTGTGTCTCCCTCTCTCTCTGACCCTCCCCTGCTTGTGCTGTCTCTCTCTGTCTCTCAAAAATTAATTTAAAAAAATAATAAAAGTAAGAATGTGAAAGAGTGGGGGGAATTGGATAATAAAAAAGAACTGGACTTCATATTTAGTTCCTTCAGCTATCAAAGCGCTTTCAAAACCCTCTACATGGTAATGAGTTAAATGTCAGCATCAGTGAGCATAGGAAATTGAGATACTTTTTGCACTTGGCAATAAATTACGTAGAAGCTTGGAGGAGAAAACTTACTCTGCTTAAAGTGGGGGCATCCGGTAGGATGCAATGTGCTACTGTTGCTGTTCTTCCTATTGAACAAACATTTGTATGACACTTGGCATTTTATCAAGTGCCTATAATAATTTTTATTAGTTATTGTTCATAGGCACCTAAAGACATAAGCCAATATTAATCATCCCATTTTCCAGATGAGGACGCTGGGATACTTAAAATTTTCAAGTAGGTGTTACCTGAATCATTCATTGATAAAGAGCTTTTTAAAAGTGGTTCATCCAAATAGGAACAAGCTCCAATTAGCAGCTACTCTTATAGTCATCAGGACTTGAACTAAAATGGCATTTGAGTTCCTCTAATCTGAATGTTCTCTTAAAATGTAAATTGATACTTCAAACTCAAAACTTTTTAAACACCACTAAAATATAAAAAGAACAAAATTGTAACTAGATAATGAACATATATAGTAGTAAATGAAGTATTACTTAAAGTACTAATTTAAGCATATATGCTATACATTAAAAAACAAATACCAGACAATCCATTTTCACTGGTCTCTGGATAATGGGTACTTACACATCTGTCATTATTTTGTGTCTCTGCTGGACCACAAAAGACTTAACTAATTTCTGATATAATAATCATGGAATTTTCATTCTCTTTCAGAAATTATTCACAGCTCAGACTTTATATTACTCTAAGATTTTAGCCAATTTCCTTGAACTGTACACTATAGAAGCTAGAATTAAAAGCCAATTCCTCTCAATAATTGTTTAAAATGCTATTTTGCTGAGGTTTTCCCACTCACCTATTTGTGACCTTGACCTGTGGGTAAAAAATATAAATCTCTCTTCTTGTCTTTCTATTCAGTTGCTTGATTACCTGAAAAAAATCTTTTATTACCTTCAATACCTGAATAATCATTGTTATTTGGCCGAGATACGAATACTGGGGGAAAATCCACCTGCATAAAAAAGGAAATAGATAGTTGACCTTATTGTTCTACTGCAATCTATCAATATTGTCCTTGTGAACGTTTTTTAACAGAATAAGTGAGTGCATGAAAAACAGATTATATATATCTACTCACAAAAGCATAATATTCCCCTGGCATATGTTTTTTAAATTATAGGAATATTCCAGTAAATTGATTTGACAGAGAAAGGAGAAAAAGGCTTAGACCAAAGACTGGTGTTTTAAATGGAATTTAAAAATTGTGTATGCAGGACACCTGCGTGGCTCAGTTGGTTAAGTGTCTAACTTTGGCTCAGGTCATGATCTCATGGTTTGTGAGTTCAAGCCCCGCATCTAGCTCTGTGCTTATAGCTCGGAGCCTGGGGCTTGCTTCAGACTCTATTTCTGCCTCTCTCTCTCTCTGCCTCTCTCCCTTTTATGCTCTGTCTCTCTCTAAAAAATAAACATTAAAATATTCATTAAAAATAAAAAATAAAAATTGTGCAAGCAATTTAAAACTCAACTTTTGAGGAATTATTAAACTCTTTAATTAATGCAAATACCCAAAATAATAAATATTACCAATGTTTGTACATACTTGGTGATCAACAAGTGTTTGCTGAATGATAAAATATCACCATATAATCTTGCATAATCTGACTGGAAAATACATCCTTTAGGGAACTGGATTAATATAAAATAATATACACCTTTTGGAAGTTCAAAGGTCTACAGAAAGTAGTTGGAAAAAACAAGCCTGTCTCATATCCTTTCATTTGAAATACCTTTGTGAATGAGGCAGTGCTATCCTCCTTAGCACATGTGCCTCTATGTATTAGAAGGATTAACAATATTATTTATTATTTTCATAAAATGATTATTTTGTGTCCTTTGGATTTCCTTTAGTTCATAATGTCTTACATGTACAACAACCCAAAAAAGTCTGCATTTTGTTTGATTAATACCTCTATCTCACACAACAATTTCTGTTAATGCTCTTTATAGTTTCACCTTGCCATAAACAACCATAGGCTTTATTCATTTTACAACATTGTATTCTCAGTGAAGTAATAATTCTTCCATGCAAAAGTCATAACATGTAAGTGGAGCTAATGCCCTACTTTAATGTAGTTTAAAGTTTTTCAATAGCACTGAATTATAAAAACAACTTGGAGACAAATGTTGATCAGAATATTAAACACTGTATCAAAAAAGAATCTGAATAACTCCACTCTAAATCACTGTGACACAGAACTAACAGTCTGTAAAAGAAACAAACACTAAGAAGAACTCATCAGAAAGAAAACTCCAAGATTTCACTATAAGAGAATGTAACTAGAAATTATTTTCTTGAGAGTGGCAAAAGTGGCTTGAGATTGAATTTATTTACCTCTCCCAGCCTACCTGGAACTAGAAGTACTGATGAAATTAAATAGCCAGAAGCCAAATGAGGCCAAAAGGATACAAAAAACAGAAGAGCATTTGAATCATTAATCCATGAAATGGAAATAAATAGCATTTATAATTTAATGCTATTGAAAAACTTTAAACTACATTAAAGTAGGGCATTAGCTCCACTTACGTGTTGTGACTTTTGCATGGAACAATTATTACTTTACTGAGAAGACAATGCTGTAAAATGAATAAAGCCTATAGTTGTTTATGACAAGGTGAAACTATAAAGAGCATAATCCATTAATCCACGTGTGAATGAATGATACTGAGAAAAGTTTCTTCCATCTTGTGTTAGTGATCATGTTTCACCCTGTACTTATGTCTTTCCTCTCTAGTCACTAATTTCCTAGCAAACATCTGTCTTTTATAATTACAAAGTATTTTAAAATATTGGTCGTTAAATCCCTGATACTAGAATCGGGCATGAAATAAGAATTATCCTTCACTGGCTGCCAAGATAAATCAATCTTCACTTGAATCTTCACTTGGTTAAAGTTCAGGGACATGAGATGATTTTTCACTTAATTACACAGTCAGGTGTAAAAGCATCTGACAGATTATCATATAATCCATTAGTGGCTAGTATTCTGTAAGGCAGGAAAGCCATTATTTGTCCTCAGCATATGTACCTATAACTGAGGCTTGTGCACTATCAGTATACCTTTCACATGTGCATAGAGCATCTGCACAATTCAGTCACATTGGTCAGTTTTAGCAAAACAAAAATGATGAGAGAGAAGGAGGAAGAAAGAGGAAAAGAAAAGGCAAGAAGAGAGAGGGAAAGGAAGAATTTATAATGGAGCACAATTTGCACTCTCATATTTTTTCTGTGGTGAACAAACCTTTAGGTAGCCTCCATACTTGCTTCCTGGTGTTCATGACTGTACAATCCCCTCCCTTTGAGTGTAGATGGGACTGACTGGTAACATTCTTCTAACCAGCAAAATATGTCAAAGGTAATTTGATGTCATTCCCATAATTGTGTTAGGTTATATAAAATGATACCTTGCTAGCAGAATTGCTCTAGGGTCTTGTTCTCTTTGACTCTGAAGAGGCAAACTGCTGTACATCCTATACTCATAAGGAAATAAATTCTGTCAACAACAGGAGAGAGCTTGGAAGCCCTCTTTTCAGTAAATCCAGATGAAAATCCAGCCCTGGCTGACAGGTTGATTACAGTTTTGCCAAGGTCTCAGATAAGCTGTGCCTGGATTCCTGACCCACAAAAATGATAAGAAATGTTTAGTTTTTTAAGACATCAATTTTGTGACAATTTCTTTTTCAGTATAGAAAACTAATACATCTGATAACATGAACCTGTATCCAAAATTAAGTTACGTACTTATTTTTTTTCTTAATACATTAAAGTCTGGTAAAATATTTTGAAATTTCTAAATGCCTTCTCTAATTGAAGTGTGAATACTAACTAGTAATAATAAATATTCATTTTCCTCCAAACAATACTATAAAATACTTGGAAAAATAGAAAGCCAGTTTCTTGGACTGTAAGTATCAATTCACAGTAATTAGAAATGCTATATATGCGGGTGCCTGGGTGGCTCAGTCAGTTAAGGGTCTGACTTTGGCTCAGGTCATGATCTCACGGTTCATGAGTTCAATACCTGCATCAGGCTCTGTGCTGACAGCTCAGAGCCTGGAGCCTGCTTCCGATTCTGTGTCTCCCTCTCTCTCTGCCCCTCCCCTGCTCACACTCTGTCTTTCTCTCTCTCTCAAAAATAAATAAACATTAAAAAAATTTTTAAAGAAACACTATGTATGTAAAGCATTAAATGCTAAATTTTAAGATACTTAGCTGTTGTCAATATTAAGAAGATTTGAATAAAATCATAAATGTAAATGAAAGGGACCTTAGAAATGTTTAGATACAAATCATTCTTTTTGTAGATGAAGAAGTTGAAACCCAGAAAAGGAACGTGACTATGGAAACTTAGCTAGCTAGTAGCAGTGCTGGAAAACTTGGATAGCTAATACTTTTCACCATCCGACCATATTTCTAGAAATTGTACCATTATTTTAAAAGAAATGTATAACACATTAAAGTGAAGTTAACCACTAAGAATATAGTAAATGTTTAATTATGTAGGTAAGAATTATAGATGCGTATTGAATTTCTGCATTTTCTTTTTTTTATTACAAGAAATGGTATGCTACTGCATTCATGAAGTCATGACATCTCTTTTTCCATCACCCTGTCTTTCCACATTAGTACCAAAGTGGTAGAGGTCAATCCATTTTTGCTTTTACTGATTGAAGGCAGAGTTACATATGATTCTTGTTGAAAGACATAATATTTGAATTGTATGGTGGAATATTTCACTATATTGATTAAACACTGCAGTTTCTGTAAGTGGCTCCTAAGCTGTTGAGTCAATACTGAAACACAATAATTCTCATACTTGCAGTTGGCTCAAAACATTCCTATATCAATCTGCCATATATTAAAGACCATCTGGTACTATATTCTATATCATAACATTTTTATTTGGGTTTTGTTAAGACAAATTTTAATTTTTTTTCCAAAAAGTGAGTGTGCTAGTCATTTTATTTTGAGTCTAGAGCATCATGAAGTAACTAGGTCAGCAAGTGCTCCTTAGTCACAGTTTTCATAAATGAGACAATCTAATTAACCTTTCAAACTATAATATTTTATTTGGATCACAAATACTCCCTTTTGAGATATTCTGGTGGAAAAAAAATGATAGAAAAATATTATACTGTCCACATTCAAAACTCGAGCTGCAGCCATTAAGTTATAGTTCCTTTATAAATTTTTAATGCCCAATACATGTTTCTGTACTCTACAGCCTTGAATGCCTCTCAGGGAAGAAAATAAAAGGAAAGGAAGGAAGACAAAGTGACAGAGAGAGAGAGAGAGATAACAATGCATTAAGCAAAGAGTGGCGGGATGCCTGGGTGGCTGAGTCAGTTGAGGAATCAACTCTTGATTTTGGCTGAGATAATGATCTTCTGGTGCCTGAGATCAAGCTCCCCATTGGGCTCTGCACTGACAGCATGGAGCCTGGTTGGGATCTTCTCCATTTCTCTGTCCCTCTCCCACTTGTGCTCGCTCTCTCTCTCTCTCTCTCTCTCTCTCTCTCTCTGTCTCTGTCTCTCTGTCTCTCTGTCTCTCTCTCAAAAATAAACAAACATTGGGGCGCTTCAGTGGCTCAGTTGATTAAACCTCCGATTTCGGCTCAGGAGATGATCTCATTCTTGTGGGTTGGAGCCCCATGTCATGCTCTGTGCTGACAGCTCAGAGCCTGGAGCCTGGTTCAGATTCTGTGTCTACCTGTCTCTCTGCCCCTCCCCCTCTCATGCTCTGTCTCTCTCTGTCCCAAAAATAAATTAAAAATTTAAAAATAAACATTTAAAAAATAAAATGGTAAAGTGTCACTAAAAAATGCATTAGATAGTCTACAATTTAACACCTGACTCCAAGTCATAGTATACTTTTCAATTTTCAACACACATACACATTTTGATAGGACCCCTTTAAACAAGAAACAGAAATCGACTAAGAGTTTACAGGGAGAATGGCACATCTTGGCATTAATACTTTGATAAGTACATTCCCCCACCCTCAAATGACCAAATTGTCCATTTTTGTCTTTGTGTACCTTATGCGAATACAAGACACTACACTGTATGCATACGCCAGGTAATAAGCAGTGTAGGGCTTGGGAGCCAATCCAAAGGAGTCAGATCATTCCCATGTTCCAGGATTGCTCAGAAATGGAGACCCTTTATCAATGCCTCATGCTTACTTGGGAACTATATGACTGAGTTCAACTACTTCTTTTCATTTCCATTTTAGTTTCTCCAAATACACTATAGATAATACATTGTGGTGGTCCAGTGTATAAAAGTTGTTAAACTAGTGCTCTTAAACAATATTTAAAATGACATTCTTTATTAAGTTGGCATGAAGCATGCCACTAAATTGCCTTCAATATGATAATTTTGCAGTTTACTATGCCATAAGTGCAGTTTGGCAATAGAATGTACATGAATATTTCATCCAGCAAAGGCCATGATTCTGTAATTATAAACAGACCTGTTCCAACAGAAGTAGACAGATGCTTATGTTTCAAGGCAACTGTTCTAACCAGCACTAGAAGCTGGATGAAAGCTTGGCAAAGCAGAGGTATGTGGTCTGCATGTGTGTCCATACATGCATGTGCACACAACTGTGCATAGCCAGGTGTGTGTATTATCTGCAGAAGTCATTTTAGGCACTGGGAAGGTCAGAAAGGCAGCAGTAATGTCAGCCACAGCTGTGACTTAGGCTATGTTACCTCTGTTGCACTCCATTTTACTTCTGCTTTCTTTGTGCCACATCTATTTCTGAGAGGAGCTTCTGTCTTTTGCTCCAAGTACAACTCTAAACCCTAATCAAATAGTGCAGAGGTCACCAAAGGGCTCAAGTAGTCTGTATGTTCTATGTTTTGTTATAAGTAAGTTAATTAGCTAATGCTATTTTTCTCTTATTTCTTCAACATTCTCACATGATGTATACTGAGTATCATGTCACCAAGATAAAATGACTTATATCAAAAGGAAGAGTAAATATTTTCCTTCTCTTTGTGTGTACTTTTAGTGAACTCCTAATAGTCTGAAATCTTCACTGCCCAACTCATTTGATAGTAGCTGTTAAAGACTCCTGCACTGCCTGCCACATTTTAGTGTTAATTTTGTTTTTCTTCTCTCCATGTTTGATTTGATGAAGGCAGTAGTATAAAGTGATTAGAATACAACACACAGATAATAATACAGCACAACAGCTATAAGATTTCACATTACGATAATCTTCCATAAGACTAAATCTTCACCAATATATCCAAAAGGGACTCTTTTAGAAAATCTCAGGGTCTAAAAGATGCCTCAGAAATATTAATACAACCTCCACTTTACAGATGTAGAAAATAAGGCTCTGAGTTGAAGTGAAAATGGTCTACCGCCTTGGAAAAAGAAACACTTTGAACGTGTTAAAAAGTCAGCAACAGGGGCACCTGGGTGGTTCAGTCGGTTAAGTGTCTAACTTCAGCCAAGCCCTGCATCAGGCTCTCTACTGTCAGCACAGAGCGCATTTCAGATTCTCTGTCCCCTCTCTCTGGCCCTCCCCTGCTCATTCTGTCTCTTTCTGAAGAATGAATACACCTTTATTTAAAAAGTCAGTAACATAAGTTTTCTATAGTTTTCATCATATAGGTCTTTTACATCCTTGGTTAGGTTTACTCCTAGGTATTTTATGGTTTTTTGTGCAATCATGAATGGAATCAGTTTCTTGATTTCTCTTTCTGTTGCTTCATTATTGGTGTATAGGAATGCAACTGATTTCTGTACATTGATTTTGTACCCTGCAACTTTACTGAATTCATTGATCAGTTCTAGAAGGCTTCTGGTGGAGTCTGCTAGGTTTTCAACGTAGAGTATCATGTCATCTGCGAAAAAGGAAAGTTTGACTTCTCTTTGCAAATTCTGATGCCTTTTATTTCCTTTTGTTGTCTGATTGCTGATGTTAGGACATCCAGCACTATGTTAAACAACAGTGGTGAGAGTGGACACCCTGTGGTGATCCTAGACTCAGGGGGAAAGCTCTCAGTTTTTCCCCATTGAGGATGATATTAGCTGTGGGCTTTTCATAAACTGCTTTTATAATGTTTAGGTAAGTTCCTTCTATTCCGACTTTCTCAAGGGTTTTTATTAAGAAAGGGTGCTGTATTTTGTCAAATGCTTTTTCTGCATCTATCGACAGGATCATATGGTTTTTATTCTTTCTTTTGTTAATGTGATGGATCACATTGATGGATTTGTGAATATTGAACCAGCCCTGTAACCCAGGAATGAATCCCACTTGATCATGATGGATAATTCTTTTTATACGCTGTTGAATTCGAATTGCTAGTATCTTGTTGAGTATTTTTGCATCTGTATTCATTAAGGATATTGGTCTGTAGTTCTCTTTTTCTACTGGGTCTCTGTCTGGTTTGGGTATCAAGGTCATGCTGGCTTCATAGAATGAGTTTGGAATGAAAACTATTGAAAACTTATGAAAGAGATTGAAGAAGACACCAAGAAATGGAAAAACATTCCCTGTTCATGGATTGGAAGAAAAAGCATTGTGAAAATGTCATTACTACCCAGAAGCAATCTATATATTCAATGCAATCTCCATCAAAATTGCACCAACATCCTTCTCAAAGCTAGAACAAACTATTCTCAAATTCATATGGAACTAAAAAAGACCCCGAATAACCAAAGTAATATTGAAGAAGAAAACCAAAACGGGAGGCATCACAATCCCAGACTTTAGCTTCTACTACAAAGCTGTCATCATCAAGACAGTATGGTACTGGCACAAAAACAGACACATGGACCAATGAAAGAGAATAGAGAACCCAGAACTGGGCCAAAAAAATGTATGGCCAATTAATTTTTGACAAAGCAGGAAGGAGTATACGATGGAAAAAAGACTGCCTCTTTAGCAGGTGGTGCTGGGAGACCTGAACAGCAACATGCAGAAGAATGAAACTAGACCACTTTCTTACACCATTCATAAAAATCAACTCAAAATGGATGAAGTATGTGAATGTGAGACAGGAAACCATTAAAACAGTAGGAAACAACCTCTTTGACCTCAACCACAGAAATTTCCTACTCGACACATCCCCAAAGGCAAGGGAAATGAAAACAAAACTGAATGTTTGCGACCTCATCAAGATAAAAAGCTTCTGCACTGCAAAGGAAACAATCAAGAAAACTAATAGGCAACCAACAGAATGGGAAAAGATAGTGGCAAATGACATATCAGATAAAGGGTTAGTATCCAAAATCTACAAGGAACTCACCAAACTCCACACCCAAAAAACAAAGAACCCAGTGAAGAAATGGGCAGAAGACATAAACAGACACTTCTCCCAAGAGGACATCCAGATGGCCTACAGGCACATGAAACAATGCTCAACATCACTCATCATCAGGGAAACACAAATCAAAACCACACTGAGATACCACCTCGCGCCAGTCAGACTGGCTAAAATGAACAAATCAAGAGACTATAGATGCTGGCGACGGTGGAGAGAGACGGGCACCCTCCTACACTGTTGGTGGCAATATAAACTGGTACAGCCGCTGTGGAAAACAGTATGGAGATTCCTCAAAAAACTATCCATAGAACTCCCTTATGACCCAGCAATATCACTGCTAGGGATTTACTCAAGGGATACAGAAGTGCTGATGCATAGGAGCACATGCACCCCAATGTTCATAGCAGCACTGTCAACAATAGCCAAAACATAGAAAGAGCCTAAATGTCCATCACCTGATGAGTGGAGCAAGAAGAAGTGGTATATATATACAATGGAGTATTACATGGCAATGAGAAAGAATGAAATATGGCCATTTGTAGGAAAGTGGATGGACCTCAAGGGTGTCATGCTAAGCAAAGTAAGTCAGGCAGAGAAGGACAGATACCATATGTTTGCACTCATAGGTCTAACAGGAGAACAGGAGAAACCTAATGGAGGACCAGGGGGAGGGGAAGAGGGAAAGAGAGTTGGGGAGAGAGAGGGACACAAAACTTGAGAGACTATTGAATATGGACAACAAACTGAGGTTTGAAGGGGAAAGGGGAGGGGGAAAAGCGGTGGTAGTGATGGAGGAGGGCACTTGTGGGGAAGAGCACTGGGTGTTGTATGGAAACCAATTTGACAATAAACTATTTAAAAAAAAAAGTCAGTAACAAATCCGGTGTAAGTAAGTTTCTATTTAAATAAAAAGGTGTCTTGATGAAGAGTATAAGTTGCAACAGAGTTATAAATTACTCAACATTCCCTTGCTTTACCAATAATGGAATCATTGCCAGTAAGAAAATTTAACATCAAGTCATAATAATTTCTTTCTAAATTATTATTTTAGACAGAGAAAGGGAGAGAGAGAGAGAGAGAGAGAGAGAGAGAGAGAGAGAGAGCGAGCGGGAGAGCGAGCAGGGGAGAAAGGCAGAGGATGAAAGAGAGAATCCCAAAGAGTCTCCATGATCGGTGTGGAGCCCAATACGGAGATCGGTCTCAAGACTTTGAGGATCATGACCTGAGCCGAAATCAAGAGTTGGTTGTTCAATCAACTGAGTCACCCAGGTGCCCCTTAAATTATTTTTTGAAACACTATTGGATTAATAATAAATGTAAACTTGATTTTTTTCTGTATGAAATAATTAATACAATTCAAGTGCATATGGGGTGAGTTTATGATAGTAAATATGTTACTTGAGTATGTTATGTTCATTTATCAGTGACATTCATAGTTTGTATTGTTTCCTTAGGTAGTGAAAAATTAGATGGATACAGTTCACATTTAAGAGAAGTGCAAAGGAGTATGGAGCTTGCTTGAGACTGACTCTCTCTCTCTCTCTCTCTCTCTCTCTCTCTCTCTCTCTCTCTCCCACTCTGACCCTCTCTCTCACTCATGCATGCTTTCTCTCTCTCAAATAAAAAATAATAAAAAATAAGAAGAAGTGAAAAAAATTTTGAGTATTGTAAAGAATTTTTTTGAAGGAGGTTTTTCTTTTCATGCTGTTTTTTTTTTCTAAATTTTTATTTAAATTTCAGTTAACATACAGTACAATATTAGCTCCAGGTGTAGAACCAAGTGATTCATCACCTACATACAATACCTGGTGCTCATCACAAGGGCCCTCACTTAATACCCATCACCCACTCAACTCACCCCCCTGCCCACCTCCCCTCCAGCAACTATCAGTCTGTTCTCTTCAGCCAAGAGTCTGCCCCTTGGTTTTCTCTCTTTTCTTCCCCCCTCATGTTCATTTGTTTTGTTTCTTAAATTCCACATATGAGTAAAATCATGTGGTATTTGTTTTTCTCTGACAAACTTATTTCGTTTAACATAAATACTCTCTAGCTTCATCCACGTTGTTGCAAATGAAAAGATTTCATTCTTTTATGGTTGAGTATATACATACACACCACATCTTTTTTATACATTCATCAGTCGATGGGCATTCTGGCCCTTTCCATAATTAGGTTATTGTTGATAATGTGGTTATAACCACCGAGGAGCATGTATCCCTTCAAATTAGTATTTTTGTATTTCTTATGTAAATTATGCTGGTTTTGTTTTAAAGTTTTGATTTGCTTTGTTTTTACTTCTGAAAAAATTATTATTTGTTATGCATTTGCTTTGTATCTATTCATTCTACTCTAATCACAGAGTTTCTTTGCTTCATTACACATTTGTTTTATGTAAAATCAAAAACGAATCTGGCATGGAGTTGATTATGTTTTCTAGTCTGCCTAAACTATCACATCCTTTGAAAATATCCCTGCATATCTACCTTCCTTTGAAAGCACAATTCAATTTGAAGTAGATTTGGAAAGTTTCTTATACAAAATATATTGTTTTTTTCTCTAGGTTTGTATAGGCAGAAGAAGACTTTTTTTTTAACTAATTTGGGCAGTTCTTAGGTTAAATTGTATATTTTTTCTTTCACACAATATACCTAAAAAGATTATGAATATTTGACATTAGACATTCTGTCAAAATAAATTCCTAACCCAATAGAACTAATGTATCATTAATACTGTTAATAACCATTTGCAGTTATATCCATATATATATATATCTCCACCCCTTTTACAATGTCACTCAAGGCTATCTCTTCTACTTCCTTTCCTTATTTTGCTTCATCTTTCCCTCCTAGTCTTATTATTTAATGACAGTTTTATTGTCCATCTTTGCAAAATGTTCTATGCTGCAATTTGTTTGAAGGATACCATAATAAAAAATTTTCATAGAGTATTATAGTTATATACCACCTTTCATCTCAAAGAATCCTAAATCACTTCAAAAAGTATATAATGAGCCAAAATCTGCAATCAGTCCATGTACACATCTCCTATTCACTTCACTGTAAGTTCTGTATTTAAAAAATGATTACAGGATCACATCTCCTGAATATACACTTTAATCACGTCATCCTCCATTGAAATGTAGTCACCTCTGGGTCTGGACCCAGAAGTTATTTGAAAGCATAGTACAACACTCCACAAGATTAGAGTAGATAATGAGATTGGAGATATTCAATATAGCAGAAAGGAGGTGTTTCTTTATTCTTTGATTCATAAATGCACCCAATGCTATAAGTAGTCTCTGGGTACATATACAAAATTTACTGGAATTTTCAGACACTATTTCAAACACTATTCCACAAAAGAGAGGAAAGTAGTCGGGTAAAAATAAGTGATCTACTGGGGCGCCACGGTGGCTTAGTCGGTGGAGCGGTTGAGCGTCTGACTTCGGTTTAGGTCATGATCTCACCACTTGTGGGTTTGAGCCCCACTTTGGACTCTGTGCTGGCAGTTCAGAGCCTGGAGACATCTTTGGATTCTGTGTCTCCTCCTCTCTCTGCCTCTCTCTTGCTCATGCTCTGTCTCTCTCTGTTTGTCAGTAATAAATGTTAAAAAAAATTTTTTTTAAAGTGATGTATTTTATAGCTGAGCTCATGCATAAATACATTCCTTTTGGGGTGATTTCATCCCTACCTTCTTGGCTAAGCCAGGTCAAAATGAAGAATATTGAGATAACTTATTAAAATGGCAATTGAAATGACAAAGGAGAAAAGTATGCTAACATTTAACTCTCAAAAGAATTTGTGCTGAGAATGATGGTTCAAGAGAAGTAATCTCTGAGGGAATTCTCAACAAGAACCCAAAATATTTTCTTAGATAATATGAATGGTTAGCGCATTTCTTTGCATCAACCCTCCACCATCCTTCTACAAACTTCAGTCTTTTAGCTTTGGCACTCTCTAATCCCATTCGCAGCTAATAGCAATCACACCAAATGCTCATACAAAGAAACAAAGGTTCAGATATATTCGTTTCCCTCTCTTCTTCTTTCACTATGCTTTCTCTATTTCCTACATCTTGAATTGATTTTCTGGACTATCTTCTGAAGCTCTTCACATTACTCATCCTTTCAAGCAGTAACCACAATGCCCCTTTCCCAACATACATAAAATCATTCACATAAGGGAAGATGATTTGTTCTTTACAATTCTTTCAGCCTAACAGGTAAAACTATAAAGGCAGAAAGAAGATAAATGACTTTTCTTAGATAACACAGCTCAATAGTGACAAATCTAGGACTCAAGTTTTCCAAACTTACTTAATCAACCAGCTCTACTCAGAAGAACATTATTTTACCTGTATCTAATCAGTGTAATTTACTGAATTTTCTCTAAAATATGAATCTAAAGTATGCTTCTACCTGATTTAAGTTTATAGGAATAAACTCTTCCCAATGTTTTTATTGATGTAAAATTTATATAATACAAAATTGAACATTAACCATTTTTAAGATGACACTCAGTGGCATTTTGTACATTCTCAATGTTGTACAACCATCATCTCTATTTCCCAAGCATTTTCATCACTCCAAAAAGAAACCCTGTACCCACCCATTAAGTAATCACTCCCCATTCCTCCCTACTCCCAGCCTTCACCAATCACCAATCTACTTTCTGTTTCTACCTATTCTGGATGTTTCATATATATTAAATAAAGAAATCTGTAACCTTTGGGGTGCCTGGATGACTCAGTTGAGCATCTGACATTGGCTCAGGTCATGATCTCATGGCTTGTGAATTCAAGCTGTGCTGACAGCTCAGAGCCTGGAGCCTGATTCAGATTATGTGACTCCCTTGCTCTCTGCCCCTCTCCCACTCATGTCTTGTCTCTCTCTCTTTCAAAAATAAATAAACATTTTTAAAAATTAAAAAAATATGTGATCTTTGTGTGGTTTCCTTCACTTATAATAATGTTTTTAAGGTTGATCTATGTTGTAGCATGTACTGTACTTCATTCCTTCTCATAACTGAATAATATTCCATTTAATGGATAGACCACATTTTGTTTATCCACCTATCAGTTGATTGATAATTATACTGCTTTAATTCTGTGGCATTTATGAATAATAGTGGTAATAACATCCATGTACAATTTCTGTGTGAACATGTATTTTCAATTCTCAAGTATATATCTAAAAGTGAGACTGCTGATTCATATGGTAATTCTACATGTAATTTCTTGAAGAACCATCAAACTGTTTTCCACAATGGCTGAACCACTTTACGTTACCAACAATATTGTACAAGGGTTCTAATTACTTCACATCTGACAAGACATTCTATTTCTGATTGCTGTTGTTGTTGTTGTTGTTGTTTTAATTATAGCCATTTTATTGGGTATGAGGTGATATTTAGTGGTTTAATTTGAATTTCTCTAATGACTAGAAATGATGAACTTCTTTGCATGTTCTTGTTGGCCATTTCTAGATCTTCTCTGAAAAAAATCTAATCAAATTCTTTGTCCATTTTTAATTGGGTTCTTTTTCTTTTTGTTGTTGAATTAGAAGTGTTCTTTACATATTCTGGATATTAAACCTTTATCATATATATGATTAGTAAATACTTTATCTCATTCTGTTGAAATTCTTTTCACTTTCTTAATAGTGTCCTTTGGTGGAAAAAAATGCTTTTTCTTAACCTATAAGCTTTATTCTAAAAAATTTTATAGCATTTTTAATATCCCAAGTACTGATATAAATTTTACATTTGTAGTAATGTTTACTGGTTTCTTTCATAAGCATACCTATAATTGTATACCACCACTGTCTACATTCACCTGATAGATGGGTTTTGTTCTAATATTCCTAAAGCTATAAGTCACAATAAAAATGAGCAAAAATGAATTATTTGAGTCCCTTTATTTTCAATTATACGGTTTATGGTTGTTCCCCATAAAGCTGTTGTAAAATTAGATAAAAACCAAAATATTATTGCACTTCCTTCAAAACGTGTTCTCTTTCAAGTTATGATGCCTTTTCACCCAATTTCATGTAATCAGAATTTAATTTTTATAAGACTGTTTAGAAAATAAATCATTACTATTTTTATTTCAGTTTTGCAGAATGCTTCTGTTTTGTTGTATTGAATTCAATATTTTCTTTTTTAAAAATATGTTCCTTAAATAACATGTGCTTTCCAAAGATTAAGGATGTTGCTTCATGCTTTCTACTATGTATTAATTCCAGATAATCATTAGCAGGCTGTAAATTTAGCTTAGATTTTCATGAAATGATAAACTATTTGTTTTATTTTTAATGTACTCAAAATGTCTGTTTTGATACAAATTACCTAAAATATTAACACTACACAGAAGCTAGTAGAAATCTTCCTGCCAAAAGACAATGACATGGAATGTTCTGAGATAGTTGTAAATCATCAAGAAATAGAGTAATATTTCATCATTGCACAGTATTTTTGACCAGCAACCCCAAAAAAATGCAGCTTTTTTACTTGGATCAACAGTATATAGCTACTACAGATGGTACAAAGGAGGGACTTGGAAAGATGGTGGAGTAGGAGGACCCTGAGCACAACTCATTCCACATTTACAACTAGATATTATCCATATCCAAGTCAATAAACCAGAGAGCAATCTGAAGACTGGCAGAACAAACTTCAAAACTAAATATATAGAAGTTGCATCTGAAAGGTTAGGAAAACCAGAAAGGCAGAGGCTGCCCACAGGAGAGAAAGCTGCACATAGAGCAAGCAGAGAAATGGGCCCCTGCACCATATAATTCACACAAGAAAGTCTAATCCCCATAAATTTTGGCTTTGAAAAACAGAGAGGCTAAATTCCATGAGTTTGTAAAGCCAGTGGGACTTGGAGCCTGGAGCTTTAAAAGTCAGCTGACTCAGCACTGTACAAGCTGGGATGGTAAGTGATATCTGGGTTGTCACCCTTAAAGACACAGCAGACCGCATGGAGAGGCAACAAAAAAATGGCAGTTTACATAATGCCAGAGGCAAATGGTAGACAAAACTGTTCATACTGATTTTGAACCATGGTGACGGACTTCTTTGAAAACAAGGGAGCCAGCAGGTGCCATGTTCTTCCCTTGGCCCCCAGCATAAACACAGGGCCATCTGTAGGAGATAGGGCTTCACAGACACTTGCTTCCTAGTCTGCTAGTAGTGCATTATGCCCACAAGTCCTCCTGAGAACTCACTTCCTCCAAGGCTGCTAGCCTAGGTCCTAGGCTAAGGGCAAATTTTGTTAAAGCTACACACAAGTGCTGCACACCTGCCTAATGCACAACTACTACAATGCTAACCCTGCCACCACACAGCACACAGCCACAGTGCACAACCCAGCCATCTCTGAGCACTGGGCCCAGGTGTGCCCAGCCATCAGCATGTGTTGTACCCAGCCTCACCTCTCTGGCTGCACCAGCACACAGCTCCCAGACACCACAGCATTTCAGGGGGTCTGATATAGGAAACTGGCCCAAAACAAACTATGCTAGCACCACTAACCCACTTAAGGAACTCAGTGACTCCATCAAACATAATAACATGCCTATTATAGGAGTCCCAGAAGAAGATGAAAGACAAAAGGGGTGGAAAGTTTATTTGAAAAATAATAGCTAAAAACTTCCCTAATCTGGACAAGGAAACAAATCCACATTCAGGAAGCTGAGAACTCCCATCAAAATCAATAATAGCAGGTCTATACCAAAAATATTATAATTAAATTTGCAATGTATCGTGATAAAGAAAAAAATCTTAAGAGCAACAAGATAAAAGGAGTCATAAACTACAAGGGAAAACCATAAGGTGAGCTGGAGATTTCTCTAAAGAAATGTGGGAAACCAGCAGGGAATGCCATCATATATTTAAAGTGCTGAAAGGGAAAAATCTGCATCCAAGAGTACTCTATCCAGCAAGGCTATCAGTCAGAAGAGAAGGAGAGATAGAGTTCCTCAAACAGAAACTAGCAAAGTTCAAGAATCGTAAGTCAGCCTCATAAGAAATATTAAAGGAGAGTCTTTGTGTAAAGGGAGACTAGAAGTGATAAAAATGAGAAAAGATTAGAGAAAATTTCCAGAAACAACAAAAAAAGAAAACATGTAAATAAATGGCAATAAATACATGCCTAACAATAATTACTTTGAATATAAATGGACTAAACACTTAAATCAGGAAACATAGGGTATCAGAAGGGATAAAAAAAAAAACATACCAATCTATCCATATGCTGCCCACATGAGACCCATTTTAGACCTAAAGACACATGCAGAATGAAAGTGAAGGGGATGGGAGGAGGGAGTTAAGATGGCAGAGACATAAAAGAACCAGGATTTTCCTCATCCCTCAAACACAGCTGTATTGAGGTAAGATCACTTGGAACACCCAGGAAATCAGTCTTCGGAGTGGCAGAAGGATCTCCACAGATATAGAAAGACAGTGTGGTAGGATCAATGTTCATATAATGAGAACTGGGGGAAATAAAATGTTGTAGGCACAGAGGGGAGGGTACCCTTTCTGTGCAGAGGCGAAAGGAAGAGAAAAGATGAGGACTTTGGTAACTAGTTAACACAAGAGGAAAACCTCACCAGACCACGTACTGGGGAATGAGAAACATGGAGAGTGTCTGTTTCTATTTTGAAAACAGCCTTAAGAGCTGAAACTCAGAGGTTTCAAAAGTGTGTGACTTTCGCCAGACAGAAGCCAGGGCCATGTGTGTACACCTGGGGGTGAAGGAGCAAGCCCTGGGGTGCTGTAGTGATCTAAGGGTCTCACTGTGAGAGTACAGTCCCCTTCTTAGAGTTCTGTAGGAAAAGGGTTAATTACCTCCCCTAGGATAAAAGACCCTGGAGGTGCCAGCCAAAGAGCCTTTATCAGCAAGGCTGAGTGGCAACACAGCAGAACAGGGTCCATGCAAGATGCAGGGTCCTTTAAGACATTGGGTTTTGAATCCCAGCCTAGGGCCTAGGAAGCATGGGAGAAAAGTGAAGCAGGGCAAGCCATCCATCTGCACTATACTGTGAGGGCAGTCTTAACAGCGTTGTTTGAGATATCTGGTCCAGGGAGGAGAGACTAGGGTGTTGCCATTTTTCTCCCCATCATCAACAGTGTGGGGCTTCAGGAAGCAGCACAGCAGCCCTGTAAGTAAGGCAGAACCCACTTACACCAAACCCTGTCCTTCTGTGCCTGAACTGCTTATCTACTGGAGCAGGACTGACACTGACTGAACCAGACAGCCTCTCCTCCATACCAGCACAGCCACAGGTCGAAGGAACCAACAGGCAACTGTTTTGTTTTGTTTTGTTTTGTTTTGTTTTGTTTTTGTCTGTTTGTCTGTTTTCTCTTCTTTTCCATTTCTTTTTTCTCTACTGTCTTCTTTTTTTTCTTTTGGCATCAGACTCCTATATAAATCTTTTTTGTTTGTTTGTTTAATCAGGTCTTTTTACTTTTTACTCTATTCTTTTTACACCTTTTCTATATCTTCCTTTTAATTTCCTTTCTCTCTCTCTGGATTTATCCTTTTCATTTTTCTCTTTATATGGGACAGGCTTCCCCCAATTCCCCACATTTCCTTTTTTTCCTGGGTTGCTTCAATGAATAAATCAAAGTACACCTGGTTGAAGGTCCACATAATTCTACCACTACAAGCAAGGAGGAGCTTTCCAAAGGACTGATCAATGGGATAGAGCAGCCAAAACACAACAGAGTACAGGCAACGCACACCCAAAACACACACCACAAAAAATTCATTGATAATAATACCATAATTGTAGGTGATTTTAATACTCCACTTACAGCAATGGACAGATCATCCATGCAGGAAATCAACAAGGAAACAATGGCTCTGAAAGACACATTGAACCAGATGGACTTAACAGATATATTCAGAACTTTTAACCCTAAAGGAGCAGAATACCCATTCTTCCTGAGTGTACCTGGAACATTCTGCAAAACAGACCACATACTGGGTCACAAAAAAGCTCTCAACAAGTATAAAAAGATTGAGATCATACCATGCAGATCACAACACTATAAAACTTGAAATCAACTGCAAGAAAAAATTTGGAAAGTCCTCAAATATACTGAGGTTAAAGAACAAACTACGAAAGAATGAATGGGTCAACCAGGAAATTAAAGACAAAATTTAAAAATATATGGAAGCAAAGGAAAATGAAAACATGGTATTCTAAAACATTTGGGATGCAGCAAAGACAGTCCTAAGAGGAAAATAAATTATAATTCAGGCCTATCTCAAGAAGCAAGAAAGGTCACAAATAAATAACCTAAACTTACACCTAATAGAGCCATAAAAAGAGCACCAAAGGCCAAATTCAGCAATAAAAGGGAAATAATAAATACTAGAGCACAAATAAGTGATATAGAAACAAACAAAAAAAATCTAGTAGAACAGATAAATGAAACTAAAACTGTTTTTTTTTAAATAAACAAAATTGATAAACCCCTAGACAGACTTCTCAAAAAGAAAAGAGAGAGGTCCCAAAAGATAAAATCATGAATGAAAGAGGAGAGATCACAACCAATAAATACCACAGAAATACATATAATTATTAGCGAGTACTATGAAAAATTATATGCTAACAAACTGGGCAACCTGGAAGAAATGGACAAATTCCTAGACACTCACACACTGCCAAAGCTCAAACTGGAAGAAATAAAAAAATTTGAACAGACCCAAAATCAGCAAAGAAACTGAATCACTTATCAAAAATCTCACAACCAACAAAAGTCTTGGGCCAGATGATTCCCCAGGGGATGTCTACCAGACATTTAAACCAGAGCTAATACCTATTCTTCTAAAACTGTTCCAAAAAACAGAAATAGAAGAAAAGCTTCCATACCTATTCTATGAATCCAGCATTACCTTGATTCCAAAATCAAATACCCAACTAAAAAGGAGAATTACAGGCCAAGATCCCTGAAAAACCTGGATGCAAAAATTTTCAACAGGATACTAGCAAACTAGATCCAACAGTACCTTAAAAGAATTATTCAACATGATCAAGTAGGATTCATTTCTTGGCTACAGGGCTAGTTCAATATACACAAATAAATCAATGTGACACCTCACATTATCAGAAGAAAGGATAAGAACCACATGATTCTTTCAATAGATGCAGAAAAAGCATTTGACAAAATACAGCATCTGTTCTTAATAAAAACCTTCAAGAAATTCTGGATAACATTGTAAAAGCCATATATGAAACACCCACGGCTAATACTGTCCTCAAGGAAAAACTGAGAGCTTTCCCCCTGAGATCAGGAACACAACAGGGATGTCCATTCTCACCACTACTGTTTAACATAGTGGTAGAAGTCCTAACCTCAGCAATCAGACAACAAAACAAAGTAAAAAGCATCCAAATTGGCAAGGAAGTGAAAACTCTTGATGACAACATGATACTCTACATGGAAAACCCAAAAGACTCCACCAAAAAAACTGATTGAACTGATACACCAATTCAGCAATGTTGCAGGATATAAAATCAATCTACAGAAATCGGTTGCATATCTAGACACCAATAATGAAGCAACAGAAGGATAAATCAAGAAATCTATCCCATTTACAATTGAATCAAAAACCATAAAATACCTAGTGTAACCAAAGAGGTGAAAGATCTATACACTAAAAGGCAACCAATGGAATGGGAGAAGATATTTGCAAATGACATATCTAATAAAGGGCTAGTATCAAAAATCTATACAGAACTTACCAAACTCAACATCCAAAAAACAAATAATCCAGTGAAGAAATGGGCACAAGATATGAGTAGACACTTTTCCAAAGAAGACATCCAGATGGTGAACAGACATATGAAAAGATGCTAAACATCACTCATCAACAGTGAAATACAAATCAAATGCATAATGAGATACTACCTCACACCTGTCTGCATGGCTAAAATGAACAACTTAGGAAACAACACATATTAGTGAGGATGTGAAGAAAGAGGAACCCTTTTGTACTGCTGGTAGGAATGCAAATTTGTGCAACCAGTCTGGAAAACAGTTAGGAGGTTCCTCAAAAAATTGAAAATAAAACTACCCTATGATGCAGCAATTGCACTACTAGGAATTTATCCAAAGGATACAATAATGCTGATTTGAAGGGGCACATGCACCCCAGTGTTTATAGCAGTACTATCGACAACACTCAAAGTATGGAAAGAGCCCAAATGTCCACCAACTGATGAATGGACAAGGAAGATGTGGTATATATAGATGCAATGGAATACTACTTGGCAATGAAAAAGAATGAAATCTGGCCATTTGCAACAACCTGGATAAAACTGAAAGGTATTATGCTAAGTTACATAAGTAAGTCAGAGAAAGACTGATATCACATGATTTCACTCACATGTGGAATTTGAGAGACTTAACAGATTATCATAGGGAAAGGGAAGGAAAAATATGATAAAAACAGAGAGGAAGGTCACATAAGAGACTCTTAAATAGAACAAGCTGAGGGTTTAAGGGGTGGGAGTTGGGAAAATGGGTGATGGGCAATAAGGAGCGCATTTGTTGGGATGAGCACTGGTTGTTGTAAGTAAGTGATGAATCACTGACTTCTATTCCTGAGACCAAGACTACACTGTATGTTAACTAACTTGAGAATAAAATAAATAAATAAATAAATAAATAAATAAATAAATAAATAAATTTATGTTTAAATGAAAATAAAAAGTAAGGGAGATGGAAAAACATTTATCATGCAGATGTGTGTCAAAAGAAAACCAGAGTGGCAATACTTATATCACACAAAATAGACTTTAAACCAAAGACTGTAAAAAGAGACAAAGATAGGCACTATATAATCATAAATGCAACAATCCAACAAGAAGATATAATCATTGCAAATATTTATGCACCCAAATATAAAAATCAATTAATAACAAAGATAAAAAAACTAATTGATATAAATACAATAACAGCAGGGAACTTTAATACTCCACTTATATCAATGAACAGATCATCTAAACAGAAAATCAACAAGGAAACAATGATTTTGAATGACACACTGGACGAGATGGACTTAACAGATATATCCATAAATTTCATCCTAAGACAGCAGACTATACATTCTTTTCAAGTGTACATAGAGCATTCCTCAGATCAGACCACATATTAGGTCACAAAACAGTATCAACAAATACAAAAAGACTGAAATCATACCATGCAACTTTTCTGACCAGAACACTGTGAAACTTGAAGTCAACCATAAGAAAAAATTTGGAAAGACCACAAATACATGAGGTTAAACAGCATACTACTAATCAATGAATGGGTCAACCAGGAAATCAAAGAAGGAATTTCAAAATACATCGAAACAAATGAAAATGAGGGGTACATGGGTGGCTCATTTGGTTGGGCATCTGACTTCAGCTCAGGTCCTGATCTTGCAGTTTACAAGTTTGGGCCCCACATCAGGCTCTGTGCTGACAGCTCAGAGCCTGGAGCCTGCTTTAGATTCTTTGTCTCCCTCTCTCTGTGTCCCTCCCCTGCTTGCACTCTGTCTCTCTGTCTCTCTGTGTGTATCTCTCTCTCTCTCTCTCTCTCTCTCTCTCTCTCTCTCAAACAAAAAAAAAAAAAAAGTGAAAATGAAAACAAAACAGCCCGAAACCTGTGGGAAGCAGCAAAAGTGGCCCTACTAGCGAATTATATAGCAATACAGACCTACCAAAAGAAGAAAGAAAATTTTCAAATAAACAGCCTCACCTTACATCTAAAGGAGCTAGAAAACAACAACAAAGCATAAAACACACAAAATGAAGGAAATAATAAATATCAGAGCATGAATAAATGATACAGAAACTAAAAAGACAAAAAAGAACAGATCAATGAAACCAGGAACCTGTTCTTTGAGAAGGTCAACAAAATTGATAAACCTCTAGCCAGACTTAACAAAAAGAAAAGAGACATGACTCAAAAATAAAATCACAAATAAGAGAGGAAAAATAACAACAGACACCACAGAAATACATACAGTTGTTAGAGGGTATTATGAAAAACTATATACCAACAAATTGTACAATCTGTAAAAAATGAATAGATTCTTACAAACATATAAATTACCAAAACAAAAACAGGAAGAAATAGGAAACTTGAACAGACCAATAACCAACAAAGAAACTGAATCATTAATTTTAAAAAATCTCCCAACAAACAAAATTCCAGGGTCAGATAGCTTCACTGTTTCATCATGATCAAGTGAGATTCATTCCTGGGTTGTAAAGGTGGTTCAATATTCAAAATCTATCAATGTCATATACCATATTAATAAAAGAAAGGATAAAAACCATAGGATCATTTCAATAGATGCAGAAAAAGCACTTGACAAAGTACATCCATTCATGATAAAAAAAAATCCTCAACAAACTAGATTAAGAGGGAACATACCTGAATATAATAAAGACCATACATGAAAAACCCATAGCTAATATCATCCTCAATGGGGAAAAACTGAGTGCTTTACCTTGACGATCAGGAACAGGAAAGGGAGTTATGTAACAAAAATTATCCTGGAGGTCCTAGCCACAAAAATCAGACAACAGAAGAAAAACAAAAGACATCCAAATTGGTAAAGAAGAAGTAAAACTTTCACTATTTGCAGATAACATGATATTCTATATAGAAAACCCCAAAGACTCCACAGAAAAACTGCTAGAACTGATAAACTAAATTCAATAAAATCATAGGATATAAAATTAATGTACAGAAATCTGTTGCATTTCTATATACCAATAATGAAGCAGCAGAAAGAGAAATTAAGGACTCAATCCCATTTAAAATTTCACCAAAAACTAGAATATACTTAGTAATAAACCTACACAAAGAAGTGATATACATGTTGTCTGAAAGTTATAAAACTCTGATGAAAGAAATGGAAAGACATTCTATACTCATGGATTGGAAGAACAAATATTGTTTACATCTATCCTATCCAAAGCAATCCTCACATTTAATGCAATCCTTGTCAAAATACCAACAGCATTTTTTACAGAGGTAAAACAAACAAATTTGTATGGAAGTACAAAAGACCCCAAACAACCAAAGCAATCTTATAACTAAAAACCAAAGCTGGAGACATCACAACTCCAAACATGAAGTAAAATTACAAAGTGGTAGTAATCAAAACAGTATGGTACTGGCACAAAAACAGCATTTTTTACAGAGGTAAAACAAACAAATTTGTATGGAAGTACAAAAGACCCCAAACAACCAAAGCAATCTTATAACTAAAAACCAAAGCTGGAGACATCACAACTCCAAACATGAAGTAAAATTACAAAGTGGTAGTAATCAAAACAGTATGGTACTGGCACAAAAATAGACACACCAATCAATAAAGAGAATAGAAAACCCCAAAATAAATCCACAACTATAAGTTCAATTAATCTTCCACAAAGCTGGAAAGAATATACAGTGGAAAAAAGTCTCTTCAACAGATAGTGCCAGAAAAACTGGACAGCAACATGCAAAAAAAAAAAAAAAAAGAGAGAGAAACTGGATCCATTTCACCATATACAAAAATAAATTCAAAAAGGGGGAAAGATCTAAATATGAGACCTGAAGCCATAAAAACCCTAGGGGACAATACAGTTAGTAATCTCCTTGACATGGGTCATACCAACTTGTTACTAGATATGTCTCCTGAGGCAAGGGAAACAAAAGGAAAAACAAACTACTGAGGCTTCATCAAAATAAAAAGCATCTATACAGCAAAGGAAATAAACAACAAAATTGAATGGCAACCTACAGACTGGGAGGAGATATTCGTAAATGACATATCTGATAAATGGTTAGTATCTAAAATATATATAGAATTTATAAAATTCAACACCCAAAAAGCAAATAATCCAATTAAAAATAGGTAGAAGACATGAATAGACATATTTCCAAAGACAACATACAGATGGCCAACAGATACATGAATAGACACTCAATATCACTGATAATTAGGTAAATACAAATCATAAATACAATGAGATATCACCTCACACCTGTCAGAATGGCTAAAATCAACAACACAAGAAACAACTGGTTTTGGCAATGATGTAGAGAAGAGGGATACCCCTTGCACTGTTGGTGAGAATACAAATTGGTGCAGTCACTGTGGAAAACAGTATGGAGGTTCCAAAATAATATAAAAATATAATTACCCTGTGATTCAGCAATTGCACTACTGGGTATTTACCCAAAGAATACAAAACATTGGGACACGTGGCTGGTTCAGTCAATTAAGCATCCAGCTCTTGATTTCAGCTCAGGTCATGATCTCATGGTTGATAGATTGAACCCATCAGGATCCATGCTGGGCGTGGAACCTGCTTAAGATTCTCTCTCTCCTTCTCTCTCTGCCTCTCCCCAAATTGCATGCTCGCTTACTCTCTCGGAAAAAAAAATAAGAACAGTAATTCAAAGGGATACATGCACTCCTATTTTTTAAGCAGCATTATTTACAGTAGCCAAAATATGGAAACAGCTCAAGTGTCCATCAATAGAAGAATTGATAAAGAGGAAGTGGTATATATACCACAATGGAGTATTATATAGCCATAAAATGAATAAAATCTTACAATTTTCAAAGACATGGATAGAGCTAGAGAGTTCAATGCTGAGCAAAATCAGTCAGAGAAACACAAATATAATTTTACTTATATGTGGAATTTAAGAAACAAAATAAATGAGCAAAAGATGAGAGACAAATCAAGAAACTCTTAATTGAAGACAACAAACTGATGGTTACCAGTGGGGAGAGGGGCAAGGGATGGGTCAATTTGGTGGTGGGGATTAAGAAGTGCACTTTTTGTGACGAGCACCAGGAACTGTTGAATCACTATATTGTATGCCTGAAACTAATATAACACTACCTAAATGGAATCAAAATAAAAACTTAAAAAAAGAGAGTGTGGTACAAATAATTTTAGTTATCTTTTATGAAATTATAAAATGTTTAAATAATATATATTCTAAAGCTTTAATAAAACAATATTGTTGGAAAAAAAAGAAAATTTATAGCCAGTACAAAACATGGAACGTGGGGGGCACCTGGGCACTCAGTTGGTTGAGTGTCAGACTCCTGATTTCAGCTCAGGTCATGATCCCAGGGTCATGGGATAGAACCCCATGTCAGGCTCCATACTAAGCATGGAGCCTACTTGAGATTCTCTCTCTCCCTCTGCCCTTCTCTCCCCATTTCACTCAGTCTCTCTCACTAAAATACAAAAATAAAAAAAAAAAGGAAAAAAAGAAAAAGAAAGAAAAGAAAAAAAACAACAACAACAACAAAAAAAAAACAGAGATATTTAGCATATGCAGTAAGAGATGCTGGTATCTCCCTTTTGAAAAAATCTAACATTTGAATAAATTAAAGAAAGAATATTCATCATCTTACAACAATTTAAAGGGATACATGCACCCCAATATTTATAGCATTATCAACAATAGCCAAAATATGGAAAAAGCCAAAATAGCCATCAACTGATGAATAGGTAAAGAAGATGTGGTATGTATATGTTTTCACACATAGGTCTGACAGGAGAAACCTAATGGAGGACCTTGGGGAGGGGAAGCGGGAAAAGAGTTAGGGAGAGGGAGGGAAGCAAATCATGAGAGACTCTTGAATACTGAACAGAGACTGAGGGCTGAAAGGTGAGGGGGAAGAGGAAGTGGGTGATGGGCATGGAGGAGGGCACTTGTGGGGAAGAGCACTGGGTGTTATATGGAAACCAACTTGACAATAAACTATAAACTATAAAAAAGATGTGGTATGTGTGTATATATACACCACATACCATGGAATATTACTAGCCCTAAAAAAGAATGAAATCTTGCCATTTACAGCAACATAGATGCAGCTAGAGAGTATAATGCTAAGCAAAATAAGTCAGTCAGTGAAAGACAAATACCATATGATTTCACTCATATGTGGAACTTAAGAAAACAAAACAAACTAACATGAGGTGGGGGTGAGGAAAAGCAAGAAACAGACTCTAACTATAGAGAACAAACTGACAATTACCAGAGAGGAGGTGGGTGGGGGGTTGGGTTAAATAGATGATGGGTATTAAGAATGGCACTTGCTGTGATGAGCACTGGGTGTTGTATGAAGTGTTTAATCACTAAATTCTACATCTGAAACTAATATTACACTATATGCTAAGTAGAATTTAAATAAAAACTTGAAAAAAAGAATATTCATCATTATAAAAACGAAAATATCAGGAAAATGGCAGTATTTCCAGGGTGGTTGCTAAAAAATCAATTAAAAATATAGCCAATATAATCATTTTAGTTGTCTTTATAATTAATGGCAAAAATTATAAGAAAAGTGAAAGAATTGGTCAAGATGCAAGTTACGGCATATCTACTCTGACTCTGAAACTAAGTGTAATAACATGTATTTAAGTTTCCTGCCTGAGGTGCTGGGTGGCTCGGTCAGTTGGCTTTCTGACTTCAATTCAGGTCATGATCTCACAGTCTGTGAGTTCGAGCCCTGCATCAGGCTCTATACTTACAGCTCAGAGCCTGGAGCCTGCTTCAGATTCTGTTTCCCTCTCTCTCAAAAATAAATAAGAAAGAGAGACTCTGTCTCTCTCTCTCAAAAATAAATAAGAAAACATTTAAAAATTTTTAAGTTTCCTCCCTGTCTTTTATTGGCTCACAGCTCATTTCTTTTTAGCACTAAATAATATTCTGAATGTACTAAAGTGTATCTGTTAATCTAATGAAGGACATCTTAGTTGCTTCTAAATTTTAGACATTATGAATAAGGTTGATACAAGCATTTGTGTGCAGGTTTTTGAATGGATAAAAACTTGCAAATCATTTGAGTAAATACCAAAAAATGCGATTGCTGGATCATGGTACGAGTATGTTTATGTTTGTAAGAAAAAGCCAAACTATCTTTCTTTCTTTTTATTCAAGAGAGAAAGAGAGGGAGACAGAGAGACAGAAAGGCAGAGGGAGAGAGAATCTTACACAGGCTCCATGCTCAGCATGGAGCCTGACACGGGGCTTGATCCCATGACCCTGGCATCATGACCTGAGCCAAAATTAAGAGTCAGATGCTCAGCTGACTGACCCACCCAGGAGTCCCGACAAAATATCTTTCAATGTCACTGTACCATTTTGCATTTCCACTAGCAATGAATGAGAGGTGCTACTGCTCTGCATCCTCACTAGCATTTGGCTTTGTTAATATTTTAGATTTTTGCATTTCTAGCAGAGGTGTTTCTGTGTAAAACAATCTTAATTTTCTTTCTTGACAACTTCTATAACATATACAATATATTATAGCATATATACATTCTCAATAATAATAAAAAGTCCTCAGATCTTCCCCTGCTGGCTGTCCCCTTTCTAAAGATGCTCAGCCTGAGGGTAAGAAAGCAGGATCCTGTACCCTAGGTGTCAAAACTGCAAGAGTATAGATAGAGTTTAAAAACTGAGCAGTAATTTCTATTTTGCCATTGCTTGGATTTTCTTCTTTCTAAGTCAACCCGATTTTAATATAACTTATGCAAAATTAAAAATGCTCATTTTAATTGCATAATTCAATGAGTTTTGAAAAATGTGTATACTTAACCACTACCACAATCAAGAATACTGACATCATTTTCTCCCCCCCCCAAAAAAAACCTCATTCTTCCTCCCATCCAAGTAACTAGCCCTAAGCAACCACTGATCTGATTTCCCTCATTTTTCTTAAAAATTCTTTAAGCTTATTCATTTTTGAGAGAGACAGAGCACGAGCAAGGAGAGGTAGAGAGAGGGAGACACAGAATCCAAAGCAGGCTCCAGGCTCTGGGCTGCCAGCACAGAGCCCGATGCGGGGTCGAACTCACAAACCACGAGATCATGATCTGAGCTGAAGTTGGATGCTTAACCATCTGAACCACTCAGGCTCCCCCAGATTTCACTCATTAAAGGTTTGTATGGCTGTTCCAGAATTTCACATAAATGAAACCATGGAGTTTTATTTTCAGTCTGGCTTCTTTCATTTAGCATGTTTCTGAGATTTATCCATTTTTGTGTGTATCAGGAGTTTGTTCCTTTTTATTAATAATTAATATTCCATTGTACAGATATGCCACAATATCTCTCTATCTAGTTACCTGTTGATGGTTTTTTGGGTGATTTCAAGTGGTGGGCCATTATGAATAGAGTTGCTATTAAAATTTGAGTACAAATCATTTTGTAGACCTATATTTTCATTTTTGTTGGGTAAATAAATATCTGGGAATAGAATGGCTGGGTTATATGGTAGGCATATATTTAACTTTATGAGAAACTATCAGATTGATATCCAAATGGTTATGCTATTTTATACTCCTGCCAACAACATATGAGATTTCAGGCTGCTCACCATCTTCACTAATATTTGTCAGTCTTTTTTTTAAAGTTTATTTCCTTATTTTGAGGGTGGGTGAGGGAAGTGAGAAGGGGAGGGAGATAATTCCAAACTGGCCCTGCGCTGTCTCAGTCTCATGAACCAGAAGATTATGACCTGAGTTGAAATCAAGAATTGGACACTTAACCAACTGAGCCACCAGGCACCCCTGTCAGTCTTAACTGTAGTCATTCTACTACATGTGAAGTGGTATGACACTATGGTTAACATCTGTAGTCCCCTAATGATTAACGATGTTGACAATCCTTTCATGTGCTTAGTTACATTCATATATCTTCTTTGGTGAAGTTTCTGTTCAAATATTTCGCCCCAATTGTATTGAGCTGTTTTTCTTCTTAGTATTTAGTTTTGTGAGAGCTTTGTTGTTCTTGTTCTTGTTTTGTTTTACATATCATGGGTACTCTCATTCTATGTAAATTATGTAGAGAAAATATTTTCTCCCAGTCTAGAGCTTACCTTTTCATTTTCTTAATATTATATTTCAAAGAAGAGAACTTTTAATTTTAATGAAATCAAATTCATCACTTTTAAATTTTATAGTTATCACTTTTATGCCCTCTAAGAAATGTTTGCCTATCTCAAAGTCAAATATTTTTCCTACAGTTTTATTTAGATGATTTGTACTCTTAGCTTATTCACTTAGGCTTATGATCAATTTTCAATTTAGTTGTATATGGTGTGAGGTAAAGGCCTAGATTCTTTTTTTCCCCCAAATGGATATTCCGTTAATTCAGTACTATTAACTTATTGAAAAGACTATCCGGTCCCTCACTTAATTATCTTGATACTTTGTTAAAAATCAATTCATCATTTATGTCTGGGTTATTTCTGGACTCTTGTGATCAATATGATCTATACATAATCATCTTTAAAATTATAGCTTTAAAGTAAATTCTGAAACCAGATAGTGTCAGTCCACCAAACTTATTACTCATTTTCAAAACTGTATTGGTTAATATAATGTCATTGTATTTCCATATTAATTTTAGAATTCTCAATTTCTCAATAAAACCTGGTGGGAATTTATTTGGAGTTATAAGGAATCTATAGATCAGTTTGAGAAGAAATGACATGTTTATACTACTCAGACGTGCAATCCACAAACATGGTATATTTACTTATTTAGGTCTTCATTAATTTTTCTCAGCAGTGTTTTTGTTTTGTTTTGCTTTTTGTACAGACCATTTATTTATCAGGTAGAGCAAGTGTCTTCCTCTTCCTAACTTGCCAGAAGTTCTTATCAGGAACAGGTGTTGAATTTTGTCAAATTCACTTTCTGCATCCATAAGGATAATTTTTTTCATTATTCTGTTATTATGGAGAAATATAATTGATTTGAAAATGTCAATCCAAGCTTATGTTCCTAGAATAAACCCAATTAGTCTTGATGTATTATCCCTGTAAATACTGCTTCAGCTATATTCCAAAAATTTTGATATGGATTTTCATTTTTATTCAGCCCAAAACTTTATCTAATCCCCCTGCAATTTCTTCTTTAAACCATGAGTTATTTAAAGATTTTTAAATATCTAAATATTGTGGGATTTTCTTAATATATTTCTGTTATTGATGTGTAATTTAATTTTTTTGTGATCAGAACACAGTCTGTTTCATTGCAATCCTTTGAAATTTAGTAAGACTTTTAAATTGTCAACCACATTATTTATCCTGGTGACTATTCCATATGTGGTTGAATATAATGTACATTTTGCTTTTGGGGGTGTAGTGTTTTATAAACATCACTTAAGCCAATTTGGTTATCAGTGTTTTTCAGGCCTTCTATCTTTACCAATATAGTATTGTTACATCTTCCTGATGAATTGATTCCTTCATCATTATGAACTGTATATATTTATTTCTGATAATAGTCTTTATCTTGAAAGCTACTTTGTCTGATATTAATATAGCACTCCAGATTTCATAGGATTTCTTGTTATAGTGTTTCCATGTTATATTTTCCATGCTTTTAATAAACATCAGCCTGAATCTTTGTATTTGAAGTGTGTTTCTTATAGTCAGCATAAAACTGAGTGTGCTTTATTGGCTAATCTGACAGTACTTGTTTATTGAAGTATGTATAACATTTGCATTTCATGTCATTATTTTGGTTCTGAAGATTTTTAATTATTGGGAAATTTTTGGTCAATATCTTTTTCAGTTGACCCCTCTTTCAGTAACTTCAAGTACACTGAGGCTAATGTCTTAATATTGTCCTACAGAACCTTGAGGCTCTGTTAATATTTTCAGCTTTTTTATTTGTTCTTCAGTTTACATAATTTTTATTTCTGAATCTTCAACTTCACTGATCCTTTCTTTCTGCAATATGTATATAATCTTCTATTAAGCCATTTCAGTGAATTCTGCTTTTCAGTTTTTGTATTTTCAGCTTTAGAGGTTCCATTTTATTCTTTTTATGTCTTTCACCATTCACTTCTTCATGTTAATGTTTTATTTTAAATCCTTGGGCATATTTACAAAAGATGTTTTAAAGTCCTTGTTTATGAATTCCATCACATTAGTCCTTTCTGGATCTATTTCTATTGACTGATTTTTCTACTCGTTATGATTCACAATTTTCAGTTTCTTTACATTTCTAGTAATTTCTTAGACATTATATATTCTGAATGTTATATTTTTGAGTGTCTGAATTTTGATTTAGGAAGCAGCTAAGTTACTTATAGATCACCTTTATTTTTAAATTGATTTTAAGATTTGTTGGGCAGATTTAGGGTAGTCTCTCTTCTATGGCTAGCTCATTCCTACCAAGGTTTGACCCTTCTTGTGTCCCTACTGAATTTTCCAGGTATTCAATTAGTTCTCTTGAATCTAGCTGGTCATAAAGTATACATCTAACAGCTTGAGGTGATCTCTGGGAATTGCTCATCTTAAAGTTCCCCATGGTTGCTATTTGCACAACCTCTTGGATGTTTACTCCATGATGCACAGTTTGGTATTAAGTAACTTAAGCGGGTATGCCAGTCTTCATGGCAGCATTGTTCACAATAGCCAAAAGCTAGAAACAACCCAAATGTCTCATCAACAGATTAATGGATAAACAAAATGTGGTATATATACAAAATGGGATACTATTCAGCCAAAAAGGAATTAAATTTTTATATATGCTATAACATGGATGGACGTTGAAAATATTATGCTTAGTGAAATAAGTCAGGCACAAAAACACAGTGTATGATTCTACTTATATGATGTGCCTATAGTAGGCAAATTTATATAGACTAAAAACAGAATAGAGGTTAGTGAGGGCTGGAGAAAGGGGAAATGGGGGTGTTAATGCTGAATTGAGTATACAGCTTGCACTGGGTGATGAAGAAGTCTAGGGTAGAGTTAGCAGTGGTGAGTGTATTTAATGCCACTTGATTGTACACTTAATATTGGTCAAAATAATAAATAGTGTGCTATATATATTTTACCACAGTAAAAAAACATAATTTAAAAGAGAGTTATAGAGAAATATATTATGTTTCTACTTTCTCACTGTTTAGGAAACATGAAATTAATAAGTATGTCTCATAAATTATACTTTCGATCTTAAAAAAAAAAAAACCTAAGGAGACCTCTCCACATTTGTCCAGCTGATTTCTGGAGCTCCTTTTTTCTATGCAGCCTTGTACTCTCCAGTATTCTGCCCTGCAAATTCCACCACCCTGGATTCCTCAAATTCTGATATCTATCTTTCTGAATCACTGAGATGGACATGTTCTTGGGTACACCTCCCAGTGCCACTGTCTGGAAAGTGCCCAGAAGAAGAAAGTCAAAGCAGTCATAGGGCATAGATCATTTGTGTTCCATCTCTAAAAGATCAGTCATGAGCTCTTGTATTAGCTGGCTAGAGCTGTGATGACAAAATACAACAGACTGGGTAGCTTAAACAACAGAAATTTATTTTCTCAGAGTTGTGAAGGCCAGGAGTCCAAGATCAAGATACCAGTAATTTGGATTTCTCCTAAGGCCTTTCTCTGTGGCTTTCAGATGTCTGCCTTCTCACTATGTCCCCTCATGAAATTTTCTCCCTGTGTGCATATCCTTGTTGTCCCTTTTGCATGTCAAAATTTCCTCTTCTTATAAAGACACCAGTTAAATCACACTAAGACTCAGCCTAACAACCTCAATTAAACATAATCACTTATTTAAAGATCTTATCTCCAAATATACTTACATACATTCTGTGGTAAGGACTTCAACATATAAAGGGGGGGGGAGGGAAAATTCATTCCATAACAGCTCTCTATTGTAGAATACCTGAAACCATTTTTATCTTATTTATTATTCTTTTTAAAAAATTTTAATGTTTACTTATTCTTGAGAGAGCAAGAGCGAGAGAGACAGAGACAGAGAGACAGAGCACATGAGCAATGGAGGGGCAGAGCAAGAGAGGGACGGACAGAGAATCTGAAGCAGGCTCCAGGCTCTGAGCTGTCACCACTGAGCCTGACGCGGGGCTAGAACCCAAGAACTATGAGATCATGACATGAGCTGAAGTCAGATGCTCAACTGAATGAGCCACCCAGGTGCCCCTCATTTATTGTTCTAATTGCTTGTAGCAGGAGGGCAAACTTAGTACCAGCAAGGGTGCAGGTTTTTTTAATTAAACATTTTGAGATTATTCTAGATTCATATACCACTGTAAGAAAACATATGGGGAGACATCCATATATCATTTAACTGATTCCTTCAATGGCAAAATCTTACAGACTTATAGAGCAATATTACAACCAAGGTATTTATAGAAGTACAGTCAAAATACAGAACATTTCCATCACCAGAAGGATCCCTCATGTTGCCTTTTGCAGCTACAATCACTTCTCTTCCTTCCAGTTCCTCCCAACAACTAATCTGTTCTCCATTTGTAGAGTTTTATCATATCAAAGATGATATGTAAATGGAATAATTCAGTATATAACTCTTTTGGACTGTTTTTTTTCACACAGCATAATTCTTAAGAGATTCATCAACACTGTTTCATAAATTAATGTTTCTTTCTTTATATTGCTGAGTAGTGTCCCATGGCATGAATGTACCAGTTTATACATCTATTCACCTATTGAAGAGCATCTGGACCATTTTCAGTTTAGGGCTAATATGAATAAGTCTGCTATAAATATTTGTGCACAGATTTTGTGTGAACATAATTTTTCCTTTAGATGGAATAAATGCCCAGCAGTGCAATTATTGTGTTGTATGGAAAGCACATGTTTAGCTTTGTAAAAAGTGCTGACTTATTTTCCAAAATGGCAAGACTATTTTACATTCTCACCAGAAAGTGTGAGTGGCCAGTTTCTCTACATTCTTACGAGCATTTGGGATTCTGGTTTTTAATTTATGGCTATTCTTATAGGTTTCTAATAATATCACACTGTGGTTTTAATTTGCATTTTCTTAATTGCTAATAAGATTGAATATCTTTTCATATGTGTATTTGCCATATACATATGTTCTTAGGTGCAATGTTTCCTTATGTCTTTTGTTCATTTTTCTAATTGGATTCTTTGCATTGTTTAGCTGTTGAGTTTTGAGAGTTCTTTATAGATCCTAGAAAACAATCTTTGCTGAATACACAGTTTGCAAATGTTCTCTTTCAGTTCAGTAACTTCTTTATTCATTTTAAATGGGTCTTCCATCAATTTTAACCTTGCAATTTGAATGAAAACCAATTTATCAATTTTTTCCTCTATGGATTATGAATTTGATATCAAGTGTAAGAACACTTTTTTAGCCCTAGACCCAAAGATATTCTTTTGTTTCCCCAAAAAGTTTTATTGTTTTATATTTGACATTTAAGTCTATGATCCACCTTGAGTAATTTTTGTATAAGATGTGACGTTTAAGACAAATATCATTTTTTGCCTAAGAAAACCAGTTGCTCCAGCACTAGTAGTTGAAAAAGCTATTCTTTGCCCATTTAATCTGTTTTGCACCTTTGCAAAAACTCTGTTAATGTTATTTGTATGACTGCATTTCAGAGTTCTCTATTCTGTTCTATTGACCTACATATCTATCCCTCCACAATTACACAGTCTTGATTATTATAACTATGTAACTTTTGAAATCAAGTAGACTGATTCCTCCCACTGTATTCCTTTTCAAAGTCATTTCAGCTATTTTAGCTTCTTTGTGTTTTAACATAAATTTTATAATAATCCTATCTATATCTACAAAAATAATCTTCCTAGTACTTTGATAAGAATTGCATTAAACACTTGAAGAGAACTGACATTGACTATGTTGGGTCTTCGAATCTATGAAAATATGATATCTTTATTTAGATCTTAATTACATTCATCATTTTGGGGTAGTTTTCAGAATGTAAGTCTTACATATGTTTTGCTAAATTTATGCTGAAATATTTCATTTCTGAATGACTGTAAATGGTATAGTTTTTAATTTGATATGCAAATTTTTATTAATATATAAAATACAATTCATTTTTATGTTTATCTGGTATCTACTGACATTGGTGACGTCAAAAAGGCTTTATTGTAGATTCATTTGTATTTTCTGCATAGTCAATCATGTCATCTGAAAATAGGCACAGTTTTACTTGTTACTTTTTGATCTGTATGCCTTTTATTCCTTTATGTACTGCCTAGATTACTCAGCACTTTGTGAAATAAGAACAGTAAGAACATCCATCTTTGCCTTCATTCTGATCTTAGGCTAGGGAAACATTAGACTTTCACCAAGGTTTTGGTAGATTGTCTTTATCAAGTTCAGGACATTCCCTCCCTTACTTTACTCAGAAGTTTATATCATGAGGATTTTTTTTTAAAATTGGAAGCACTTGTATGACATAAAAATCCCCGTGGGTGCTTTTTGTTGTTGTTCTTATTTTGTAAAGCATATTTGTATTTCTTTTATTCCTGTGAACAAAACTTGCCATACACAGTTTTTGTGACCATCCAACATTATTTTCCAAACTGTTCTAAAATAATTTGGGCTTTTTCCAGATATTGTAAAACTTACTGAGAAACATTCTGCATACCTATAGTATGATTTTGATTATTATAAAGTGTTTCATCTGCCTCACCTGAGAAATATGATGATTTTTTCAGCTATGATGAATTGAATTTTTTGGAAAAAATGATCAAAAGACTTAAATTATCTGAGTTGTCATATTCAGATGCAAGTGTTAGCAAGACAGCGACCAAATTAAATATAATAATAAAAATAGTTTTCCTATATTTACTTGAATTGTCCCTTTATGTAAGCCTACTATTTAGTTATTTTCATAAGTTACCTCACCTGGGCTTTCACTCTACCTGCATTACCAAATATCTTGGACATTTTTCTTCTATCTCTACCTTTAAGCAAAATTCATTTTCCCAGTGCTATTTATGGGAGGACTTTGCTTTCCCTAGAGTATGTGATAAATTATTTGAGGTACTACTAGGTATTATCTACAAAATAAGAATCATAATAGGATCTAGCTTATACAGTCTACATCATGATTAAATGGATGCAAAATCATTTATTTAAGGAGTGTTTTTTAAGACCAATCTTTACAACATTAAACAAAAGCATTCATTATGACAGAAACTCATTATAACTTTAGATGTGGCTCATCTGGCACTCTTCAAATAATACCACAGTGTTCTGATTCCCTCTGTCTATATCCAGGGATGCACCAGATAATGACTCAAAGGAAAAATATAATGGGATAGCAATTATGATACTAGGTCATAGCCCTGGTTTATTCATCTCAATATTCTATTATGTAAAAATATTTTCATTCATTAAACAAGTTTAGCATCTACTATGTGTCCATTATTGTTCTCAGAACCAAAGGAATATTAGTGAAAAATATAAACAAAATCAAACAAATAAAGAAACCTTGCCTACACTTTAGGTTTCATGCCTGTTGTCAAATTTCAACTTTTTGAAGTAGCCATAAGTAGCTCTGGGATTCACAGATTTATCTGAACTGTGTCTGAATACATTCATATTTCTTAAATGTTACTTCTTAGCGTAATATATACCCTTCACCAACTATCTGCTGGTCAGTCATATTTTCCTAAATTTACTTGTTAAAATACGTTCACCCATCAAGATTTGGTATACAAGTCTATGTTAACTTTATCCATGTATTCATTATTTTATAGATATCAACTATGTATCATTTCAACTTTTGCTATTACAACTTGGAAGTCCTGATTTTCTATGTATTTCTCTGGTACTCCACATCAACCTCCTCCTCATTTTAATAGCACTCTGACACACCATCTCAAGTTCCAAATATCAAAACCGATATGCAGTAATCAGAACACAGATTTCCAGGTGCAAATGTGCCATAATTTTAATTAAACTAGGGCAGGATCTTTCCCATGAAGTTTTAAGTAACTATTTTCCTGTTTAATTTTTTAAACAATATATTATGTAAATTTTCAAAAATACAGAAAACTTGAGGGAACTGTATAGAGAACACCTGTATTATCAATCACCCAGATTCTACCATTAACATTTTATTATATTTGTTCAACTATGCATCTATCCATATGTTCAACATCTATCAAACCATAAATCCACTTCATTTACTTACATTTAAAAATAAAGACATCAGTATATGTTCCCCTACTTTATAATGCATATCATCAACTAGAATTTTATATTTGTTTATATCTTAGTTTCTCAAGGTAAAATTAGCAAGCAATGAGATGCCCAAATGTTAAATACATATTTGCTGAGTTTTGAAAAATGAATATATTTGCATAACCTAAACCCCTTATATAAAAGTATAAAACATTACCATCCCAGTAAGTTCCCAAATAACCCTCCCCAGTCAATTTCTGACACCACACCCAAGAGACAACTATTAGATTTCCTCTTTTAGAACTTCATATACTCGTAATCATACAAATTCATCCATGTTGTTACTTGTATCAGAAGTTAAATTTTTTTGTTTTTGTGTATCTTTATGTCCAAAGTTTTACTGAGATATAATTGACATATAATATCTTATAAGGCTTACAATGTGATTCAATATATGTCTACTGCATGATTATCACAATCAGTTTAGTTAACATCTACCACCTCATATAGTTACAAAAATTTTTTTCTTGTGATATTTTAAGATCTACCCTCTGAGCAACATTCAAACATAGAGTACTGTTAAGTGTAGTCACTATGCTATATATTATCTCCCCAGAACTTATTTATCTTATAACTAGAAGTTTGTACCATTGACAGCCTTCAAGCATTTCCCTCACCCCCAAACCCTTGTTCTGGCAACCACCAATATCCTCTCTGATTCTATGATTTTGGTGTATTTAGATTCCACATATAAGTAAGATCATAGAGCATTTGTCTTTCTGACTTATTTCACTCTGCATAATGCCCTCAAAATTGACCCATACTGCTGCAAATGCTAGGATTTCCTTTTTTTTAATGGTGTAATATTCCACTATACATAAATATTTTGTCTTACATTTTCTTTATCCATTTATCTATCATGGACATTTAGATGGTTTCCATGTCTTGGCTATAATTCTTCAATAAATACAAATGTCCAAATACCTCTTTGAGAGAATGGTTTTGTGTTCCTCCAGAAGTAGAATTGTTGGATCATATGCTAGTACTATTTTTAATTTTTTAAGGAACCTCCACATTGTTTTCCATAGTGACTATACCAATTTACATTCCCACCAATAGTGTACTAAGGCTCTCTTTTCTCCACAGGGTTGCAAATAATGGTCTCGTAGCTTATTGATAATACCCACTCTAACAGGTATCAGGTGATATCTCACTGTGGTTTTAATTTCTATTTCCCTGATGATTAGTGATGTTGAGCACCTTTACATGTACCTGCTGCCCATCTGAGTATGTTCTATGGAAAAAAATGTCTATTCAGGTCTTTTTTTTTTGATGTATCATAAAGTTTTATTTTTAAGTTCTTCTTTAAATTCCAGTTAGTTAACATGCAGTATAATATCTCTGTCAGGTGTACAATTCAGTGATTCAACACCTGGTGCTAAACACAACAAGTGAATTCCTTAATCCCTATCACTTACTTAACCCATCCCCTCACCCACCTCCATTCTAGTAACCATCACTTTGTTACCTGTAGTTAAGAGTCTGTTTCTCGGTTTGGCCCCCCTTCTTTTTTAATGATTTTATTTATTTTTTAACAGTTTATTGTCAAATTAGTTTCCATATAACACCCGGTGCTTCTCACCACAAATGCCCCCCACCATGACCATCACCCCCTTCCCCCCTTCAGTCCATGATTCATTTTCAGTATTCAGTAGTCTCCCTTAATCTGTGTCCCTCGCTCCCCCCCTCTCTCTTTCCCCCTTCCTCTCCCCATGGACCCTGCCAGGTTTCTCCTTATAAACCTATGAATGCAAACATATAGTATCTATCCTTCTCTGCCTGATTTATTTTGCTTAGCACGACACCCTCGAGGTCCATCCACTTTGCTACAAATGGCCATATTTCATTCTTCCTCATTGCCATATAGTACTCCATTGTATATATATACCACATCTTCCTAATCCATTCACAGTTGATGGACATTTAGGCTCTTTCCATGATTTGGCTATTGTAGAAAGTGCCGCTATGAACATCTGGGTACATGTGCTTCTATGCATCAGCACTTCTGTATACCTTGGGTAAATCCCTAGCAGGGCTATTGCTGGGTCATAGGGGAGTTATATCGATAGTTTTTTGAGGAGCCTCCACACTGTTTTCCAGAGCAGCTGCACCAGTTTACATTCCCACCAACAGTATAGGAGGGTGCCCGTCTCTCCACACCCTCACCAGCATCTATAGTCTCTTGATTTGTTCATTTTAGCCACTCTGACTGGTGTGAGATGTTATCTCAGTGTGGTTTGGATTTGAATTTCCCTGATGATGAGTGACACTGAGCATCGTTTCATGTGCCTGTTGGCCATCTGGATGTCCTCTTTGGAGAAGTGTCTATTCAGCTCTTCTGCCCATTTTTTCACTTGATCATTAATTTTTCGTGTATGGAGTTTAGTGAGCTCCTTATATATTTTGGATACTAGGCCTTTATCTGATATGCCATTTGCCACTATCTTTTCCCATTCTGTCAGTTGCCTATTACTTTTTTTTATTGTTTCCTTTGCCTTGCAGAAGCTTTTTATCTCGATGAGGTCCCAGTAGTTCATTTTTGTTCTTGATTCCCTTGCCTCTGGGGATGTGTCAAGGAAGAAATTGCTGTGATTGAGGTCTAGGAGGCTATTTCCTGCTTTTTCCTCAAGGGTTTTTATGGTTTCCTGTCTCACATTCAGATCCTTTATCCATTTTGAGTTTTATTTTTGTGAATGGTGTCAGAAAGTGGTCTAATTTCATTCTTCTACATGTTGCTGTCCAGCTCTCCCAACACCACCTGTTGAAGAGGCTGTCTTTTTTCCATTGGACACTCTTTCCTGCTTTGTCAAAGATTAATTGACCATATACTTGTGGGTCCAGTTCTGGGTTCTCTATTCTATTCCATTGGTCCATGTGTCTGTTTTTGTGCCAATACCATACTGTCTTGATGGTGACAGCTTTGTAGTAGAGGCTAAAGTCTGGGATTGTGATGCCTCCCGTTTTCGTTTTCTTCTTCAGTATTACTTTGGCTATTCAGGGTTTTTTGTGGTTCCATATGAATTTTAAGATAGTTTGTTCTAGCTTTGAGAAGAATGCTGGTGCAACTTTGATAGGGATTGCATTGAATGTGTAAATTGCTTTGGGTAATAATGACATTTTAACAATGTTTATTCTTACAATCCATGAGCACGGAATGTTTTTCCATTTCTTTGTGTCTTCTTCAATTTCCTTCATCAGTCTTCTATAGTTTTCAGCATACAGGTCTTTTACATCTTTGGTTAGGTTTACTCCTAGGTTTTTATGGTTTTTCATGCAATTGTGAATGGGATCTGTTTCTTGCTTTCCCTTTCTGTTGCTTCATTTTTGGTGTATAAGAATGCAACTGATTTCTGTACTTTGACTTTGTACCCTGCAACATTACTGAATTCATTGATCAGTTCTAGAAGGCTTCTGGTGGAGTCGATCGGGTTTTCCATGTAGAGTGTCATGTAGTCTGCAAAAAGGGAAAGTTTGACTTCTTCTTTGCTGATTCTGATGCCTTTTATTTCCTTTTATTGTCTGATTGCTGATGCTAGGACTTCCAACACTATGTTAAACAACAATGGTGAGAGTGGACATCCCTGTCGTGTCCCTGATTTCAGGGGGAAAGCTCTCAGTTTTTCCCCAGTGAGGATAACATTGGCTGAGGGCTTTTCATAAATGGCTTCTATGATGTTTAAGTAAGTTCCTTCTATCCCAACTTTCTCGAGGGTTTTTATTAAGAAGAGATGTTGTATTTTGTCAAATGCTTTTTCAGCATCTAGCGACAGGATCATATGATTTTTTTTCTTTTGTTTTGTTGATGTGGTGTATCACATTAATGGATTTGTGAATATTGATGACATACTGGGTCATAAAACAGCCCTGCATAAATACAAGAGAATTGAGATCATATGATGGACACTTTCAGATCACAATGCTATGAAACTCGAAATCAACCACAGGAAGAAGTCTGGAAAACCTCCAAAAAATGTGGAGGTTAAAAACTACCCTACTGAAGAATGACTGGGTGAACCAGGCAATTAGGGAGGAAATTAAAAAATATATGGAGATGAATGAACATAAGAATACAACAATTGAAACTCTCTGGGATGCAGCAAAGGCAGTCTTAAGAGGAAAGTTAATTGCAATATAGGCCTACCTCAACAAATCAGAAAAAGCACAAACTCAAAAGCTAACAGAGCACCTAAGGAAACTAGAAAGGGAGCAGAAAGAACACCCCAAACCCAGCAAAAGAAAAGAAATAATAAAGATCAGAGCAGAATTAAACAAGATAGAATCCACAAAAACAATTGAACAGATCAATGAAACCAAGAGTAGGTTTCTTGAAAAAATAAACAAAATTGATAAACCTCTAGCTAGCCTCCTCAGAAAGAAAAAACTTGCAAATGACAAAATCATGAAGGAAAATGGATCTTACAACAGATCCCTCAGAAATACAAGCAATCATCAGAGATTACTATGAAAAATTATATGGCAACAAATTGGACAATCTAGAAGAAATGGACAAATTTCTAAACACACATGCACTACCAAAATTCAAGAAGAAAGAGATAGAAAATCTGAGCAGACCCATAACCAGTGAAGAAATCGAATCTGTTATTAAAAATCTCCCAACGAATAAAAGCCCAGGGCAAGATGGATTCCCAGGGGAATTCTACCAGACGTTTAAAGCAGAGTTAACGCTATCCTTCTCAAGCTATTCCAAAAAATAGAAATGGAAGGAAGACTACCGGACTCATTCTATAAAGCACATATCACTCTGATTCCTAAGCCAGGCAGAGACCCAATGAAAAAAGAGAACTACAGACCAATATCCTTAATGAATACAGATGCAAAAATACTCAACAAGATACTAGCAAATCGAATTCAACAGCATACAAAAAGTATTATCCATTATGATCAAGTGGGATTTATTCCTGGGTTACAAGGCTGCCTCTCTTTTTTACCATATGCTCATTTGTTTCATTTCTTAAATTCCATATGAGTGAAATCATATGGTATTTTCCTTTCTGTAACTTATACTGCTTAGTATAGCTCTATCCACTTTGTTGCAAATGACAAGATTTCATTCTGTTTTATGCCTGAGTAATATTCCACTGAGTGTGGTAAAAGAAATTGAAGAAGACACAAATGGAAAGATATCTATGTTCATGCATTTGAAGAATTAATGTTGTTAAAATGTCTATACTGCCCAAAGCCATCTACAAATTCAATGCAGTCACTACCAAGATTCCAATTGCATTTATTTAAAAAAATAGAAAAAAAAATCCTAAGAACCACAAAAGACACCCAATAGCCAAAGAAATCTTGAGAAAAAAGTAAAAAGCTATGAGAATCACACTTCTTGGCTTCAAATTATATTATAAAGCTATAGTAATCAAAACACTATGATACTGGATAAAAAGACACGTAAACTATTGGAACAGAATTGAGAACCCAGAAATAAACCCACACATATACAGTCAACTAATATTTGTCAAGCGATTCAAGAAGACTCAATGGAGAAAAGATAGTTTCTAATAAATAGTACTGGGAAAATCAGATATTCACATGCAAAAGAATGAAACTATACCCTTATCATATACCACTCACAAACATTAAATTGAAATGAATTATAGAATTAAATGTAGGGCCTGGAATAATACAACCCCCAGAAGAAAAAATAGGGTAAAATCTCCTTGATATGAGTCTTGGCAATGATTCTTTTTATATGAAACCTATAGCACAAGTAACAAAATAAATATAAACAAGTGGGAATATATAAAAACTAAACAATTTCTGCACAGCAAAAGAAATAATCAACAAACTGAAAAAGCAACCTACAGAGAGGGAGAAAATATTTGCAAACCACACATTTGATAAGAGGTTAATATCAAAAATATATAAGGAACTCATAAACTCAATAACAGAAAGCACAAATAATCTAATTAAAAAAATAGCCAAAACATATGTCAATTAATCTTCAACAAAGCAGGAAATCAAGGGGAGAGAGAGAGAGAGACCAGAATCCAAAGCAGGCTCTAGGCTCCAAGCTGTCAGCACAGAGCCTAGTGCAGGGCTCAAACTCACAAGCCACGAGATCATTACCTGAGCCGAAGTCGGTTGCTTAACCAACTGAGCCACCCAGGTGCCCCCAAAAGTACTTTTAAATGTTACCTATTTAAATGTTAACTATCATAGCATCTGAGAGCTAGAGAAATAGATATTATAATAATTGTCTCTATACACATTTTAATTATATAGTTTTAATAACATTAACATACAAACTTGTAAGATTATTTCACATTTCATCCCTTCTAATTTCATTCATGGCAACTGACAGTAACTTATAAAATAAGCTAACAAACTGTTAATGGAATCTGAATCACTGGGTACAGTGTGACTTGGTTATCTTCAATTTGATGGTTATATCAGTGCATTAAGCTAGCAGACCCCTTATAAAATCAATTTAAATGTGAAAGATAATGGTTAGTCCCTTTATCATATAAAAGATCTTTTAAAAATAACAAAATAATAGAGGCTAAAGTCTGGGATTGTGATGCCTCCCGTTTTGGTTTTCTTCTTCAATATTACTTTGGCTATTCGGGGTCTTTTGTGGTTCCATACGAATTTGAGAATAGTTTGTTCTAGCTTTGAGAAGAATGCTGGTGCAATTTTGATGGGGATTGCATTGAATGAGTAGATTGCTTAGGGTACTAATGACATTTTCACAATGTTTATTCTTCTGACCCATGAACAGGGAATGTTTTTTCATTTATAGGTGTCTTCTTCAATCTCTTTCATAAGTTTTCTAGTTTTCATCATATAGGTCTTTTATATCCTTGGTTAGGTTTACTCCTAGGTATTTTATGGTTTTTCGTGCAATCATGAGGGATCCGCTTCTTGATTTCTCTTTCCACTGCTTCATTATTGGTGTATAGGAATGGAACTTATTTCTGTACATTGATTTTTTTACCCCGCAACTTTACTGAATTCATAGATCAGTTCTAGAAGGCTTCTGGTGGAGTCTATCAGGTTTTCCACGTAGAGTATCATGTCATCTGCGAAAAGTGAAAGCTTGACTTTTTCTTTGCCGATTCTGATGCCTTTTATTTCCTTTTGTTGTCTGATTGCTGATGCTAGGACTTCCAGCACTATGTTAAACAACAGATCTGGGCCCATAAATTTACGGCCAATTAATTCTTGACAAAGCAGGAAAGAGTGTCCAATGGAAAAAAGACTGCCTCTTTTGCAGGTGGTGCTGGGAGAACTGGACAGC
>PISW01007046.1:0-97566 GCA_004023785.1 Mungos mungo | reverse complement strand
AAGAAGAAGAAGAAGAAGAAGAAGAAGAAGAAGAAGAAGAAGAAGAAGAAGAAGAAGAAGAAGAAGAAGGCAGCAAGTCTCTAGGGAGAAAAATGAAGCAAGGAATCACAGAAATTCATTCTCTGATTAGTTGTCATTAAAGAGGGCATGTTTTAATGGTTGGAAATAAGGTCAAAAGCTTAGATCACAGGGAATGGAAGGGAGATATTTTGCTTACTTCAAATTCATCCAGTGCAAGTTCCCTGAGGGCCAAGATTGTGAAAAGATCATTGTCATCACCCCAGGCGTAGCATCTGCACTTCTGAAAATGTCCAAAGAGGAGGTGAGGACTTAATTGCTTAATTTCTAAATTTAAGAAAGGTTTAGAGATTTAGGAAGGAAAAGAGAACCTGATTATAGTTAGCTGAGCTCCTCATACCATGAACAAGGAAACAGTAGCTCAGAAAATGGAAGAGCTTGACTCAGGTCTCTTAAGTAATTAATAGCAGAGTTGGAAGTTGGTCTTTTATTTAGGTCTCTTATTTTTGGCTATTATATAAGCCCCCAAATCTTAACTGCACCCTTTCCTTCTTTCTCCACACATTATTTGTCACATTTTTTCTTGAGAATCAAAGTGATTCATAATTACATAATGCTGTCCCGGCTATTATCTATCTATCTCTGTGGTCTGAGTGTCAGAATCCACTGATTGGCTAGACCGGAGTCACATTTCTGTCCTGGAGAAGTGGTGGCAGAGGTGACAGGTCAATGGGTGCAGGATAGTCCCCAAAGGAAAATCAAAAACTATTACCAAAATAAGGTGAGAGGGTTGTGGGCAAGGCTGGACAAGTTCTACTAGGCAGCCTGCTCCTGGCAATTTGTTTTCTAAAGACTAAATCCTCTTGGATGTAATGTTATATTACATAAATAGAACTTACTTTGTTTTGCTTTGTTTTCTGCTAAAGCCTTGTGGCTTGACCCTTTTGATAATTTACCAGAGAAAGGAAGGGAGGGAGTGAGGGAGGGAGGAAGGAAGAAAGGAAGGAAGGAAGGAAGAAAGGAAGGAAGGAAGGAAGGAAGGAAGGAAGGAAGGAAGGAAGGGAGGAAGGAAGGAAAGAAGACATCATTGCAAGCGTTCACATAGACTAAACTAGTACAAGAAACCTTGGAGAAGCTCTCAAACCAGCCCCTCTCCTGCTTGTTTGGGCGCTGGCTTTCTCTCTCTGTCTCTGAATCTCTGCTTTTCTTTGCATATTTATTTTAGTATCTTATCTCCACTGACCAGCCTCCTTTCCTCACCCATAGTTTCTGTTCCTTATAACTTAAGCGCATGTGTGACTCATGGAAGCTCTCTGGTTCCATCTTTTCTCATTGCTTTCAAGCTATAGCTCTCACCATTAACTAAAAACTTTAGGTATTTCATAGCCATAATTCATGAAAGGGAAATGGATTGGCTCATCTTAACTCTTTGTCCAAGGACTGTAATCGGCTTCTCAGAATCATTATAAGATAATCACCTATTGCTTGAGGCTAGTCACACCCTACGTGAGGGTCTTGGGCCCACTCTGTAATTGGTCAATACTCTAAATGTTGTGATTGGGTCCCGCCAAAAGCAACAAATACTCTAGGCAATGTGAATGGTTAAACCTGCTGTCATAATAATGATTGGGTCACTATACCTGTGTCACAATTTCCTGTAACTCCCTCTTCCCAAACTCATAAAAGGCCCTCCCCCCCTCCCCCCGTTGTTCCGGGGCTCTCAGCATGGATAAAGCCCTTTGCTTTTGCATGCATGACTTGGTCTCCCTGGCAGTCTCTGGTTTTGGGGGGAGATATTGGAAACTTGGGTATAACAGGACCAGGTTGTTGCCCAGCCTATGGCTGGCTGCCATTTGGTGAGATTAGCAAGACATGTCAGCTATGTATGTGGGCATGTCTTATGCAACTGATACTTCACAAACTTTCACTCTAGGTTCATTTTTATTATAAAATGAGTCATTCGGAGAGTCGACCCATTACTTGGCCTTCAATTACTCCACTAGCCGGGAAATGTCTGACATCTCCCCTGTTTTGTATAAGCCAATCAGCCATATCAATAAAGGCAGATACTCTTTAATCAGGTATATAGCTGTGTGTTCTGATGATTGTAAAATAGCCTCCTCATTCCTTTTAAGGATGAAGGGATTTTTTCCCATAGTCAGGCTGCTGTTCTTTTACCAATGACTAATCTGTCCATTTTCATTCTTGTTAAAAACACGCAAAGAACCCCACTATCAACACGATTTTTTAAATCAACACAAATATTAGTATCAAACATGTGAATATAAGTAAAAAGCAGATTGGAACATTGGTACCAAGGCAACAATAGAGTTTCTTCCGAATTACACATGTGCCTATTCGCCTAATAAGTAGGCTTTTCTTTTTTTAAATAGAGGAATACAACTTTTTTCCTCTGAGGATAAGAACTAACATTTCAAAAAGATGTGATCTTTTTGAAATAAAATACATTGATTCACACACATGTATCCTCATGAAAAAAAGATAGTCAACTTTACACAGATTGTCTAATTCAAAAATTCAAGGAAAAAATGAAATTTCCTTTTCTTTTTTAATGTTTATTTAGTTTTTAGAGAAAGACAGACAAAGCACAGGCTGGGGAGGGGCAGAGAGAGAGGAAGACATAGTGAATCCAAAGCAGGATCCCCAGACTCTGAGCTGTCAGCACAGAGCCTGACAAAGGGTTTGAACCCACAAACTACAAGATCATGACCTGAGCCAAAGTTGGGCACTTAACTGATTAAGCCATGCAGGCACCCCTGCAGGTTCCTTTTCAAATAAGAGAACTGTCTTTTTATTATACTGACAGCACTCTTATTAGAGAAATACTATATTCTATCTTGAATCTCAAATCCTTCAAACATTTTTATATATTTGACTAAGTGATTTAAAACAAAGAGGGATATCTAGGCATCAATATCAACACCCAACAACAACCTATCACTCAAACTCCCTACATTATCAACTATATTTAAACCCTTTGCCTCTTACTTTCCAGCCTCTCAGAGCTTCAGATGACAGATGATAAAACAGAATATAATCTGAAGGCTGCAAATATTTGAAAAACGAAGTACAAAACATTACGAGGGAAAGCAAACTTATTTCTGCACCAAGGGAGAAATAATTCAGACCATTTGATTCCTGAAAAATAAGCACGAGAGCTGGCTGTTGAGCTATCTTTATCAGAATTGAGGAAAAGGCAAATAATAACTCAGTCTTTACTTGTCCCCAAGGCTCATAACACCCTTGTTAGGCATCTATCACTGAGGCTTCTTTTACAGAACGTATTGCCCGAGAACGTATTGTCTTTGATTTCTTCTATAAAATATAGACCTAAATAGGTGTTTTCATCATAAAATTGTGCTGGTGAGAATTTTTTTTTTGTCACTTGTGATCCTCTTATAGGCTGTGAAATGCAATCATCCATAGAAAGGGATGTGTTAAATCACACTGATTTCTATTCCAGTGAAAATTACAGTTTGTTTTTAATGGGAATGACTCAGTCAATCAAATTGGAAGCTTAGACATTCTGTCCCTGAAAGAAACTTTTCAAAATCTGATTTCTTCTTTCTTCCCTTTATGCAGAGCCAATCCTCACTCACCTAAAGAACACTGAAATGGGAGGCACATATTTAAAATAAAAAAGATATACCTTTCAAATGGAACTTTCCCTATAAGCTGTGATCCTTGGATTTTAACAGAAGTCTCAATTAAGAAACATTTTGAAAGATATGAGAAAATCTATCTCAGATGTGCTTCTAGAAAATTACAGAATTGTAGATAAAGAGAGCTGGTTGGTGGTTAAATGAAACAGTACTATATTAGAGATTACAGTTGATTAAGTCAACTTTACAAAAATATTTTATGGCTCTCCTTGGAACTCGTGCCAGATCATTTATGGGCGTTATTAAAACCAGGAATGAGTGACCATCAGTATAATAAGATGTGTGTGTGTGTGTAAGGGAGATCACATAAACTATTGTACAGATTTAAACATCTTCGATTAATAATCCTCCTGCTGTCTAATTTCTAATCACTCAAGTAAATCATGTTGATTGTAGAAAAATTAGACAATACAGAGAGGCCAAAAGAAAAGAGTGTAAGTATATAGGTATCTAGTGTGTTTTTCTTTTTAAATAGAAATGGGTTCACACTACATGCAAATTTTTATACCTTGCTTTTGTTGCATAACAATATTGTGAATGAACATCATCCCCAGATTTTAAAAAATGTACATTTATACCATTACTTTTATTAACTGCATATTATTTGATTATATGATGTACCTTCATTTATTTAACTCATCTGCCATAATTATTTGCATCTTTAAAGTATATAAACAAGGGTGCCTGGGTATCTCAGTTGGTTAAGTGCATGACTTTGGCTCAGGTCATGATCTCACAGTTCGTGGGTTCAAGCCCCAAGTCGGGCTCTGTGCTGATAGCTCAGAGCCTGGAGCCTGCTTCAGATTCTGTGTCTCCTCTCTCTGGCCCTCCCCTGTTCATATTGTCTCTGTCATTCAAAAATAAATAAATTTTTAAAAAATAACGTATTATAAACAGATCTGTGATAAACATGTTGAATTATATGTCTTTGCATATTTGTTTATTTTTCATTTATTCATTTATTTTGAGAGAGAGAGAATCCTAAGCAGACTCCCTGATGTCAGTGGGGAGCCTGATATGGGGCTTGAATTCATGAACTGTGCGATAATGACCTGATCGGAAATCAAGAGACAGATGCTTAACCAACTGAAGTTAAGGTGCCCCTTAATTATTTTCTTAATTTAGATTCCTCAGTAGAATTTCTGGGCCTTCTAAAATTCACCTCTTTAGGGGCGCCTGGGTGGCTCAGTCGGTTGGGCCTCCGACTTCAGTTCATATCATGATCTCATGTTTGTGGGTTCGAGTCCCTCGTCAGGCTCTGTGCTGATAAGCTCGGAGCCTGGAGCCTGCTTCGGATTCTGTGTCTCCCTCTCTCTCTGCCCATTCCCCTCTCATGCTCTGGCTCTCTGTATCAAAAATAAACAAGATATTAAAAAAATAAAATTCAGCTTTTTAATGCTCTTGACACACTGGCAAATTAGTCCCCAGAAAGACTGTACCCACTCCTTCCCCCAGCAGCGTGGACAGTGCGTGTTTCTTCACGACCTCATCTATTATGTTTGCATGAAAATGCCTTTCACTATGTTTTTAGGGTGGAACATTGTAATGTGACTCTGCATTTGTATTACATTTTAGGCTTTCAACACACATGATAATCCTTTTCCCCAAGATTAAAATAGCTTCATTTTTAGATTACAAAAATGATACATCTTTTAAATAAAAATCAAACAAGATAAAAAAGCATAAAAGAGAAAGTAGAAGTTCCCCAAATATCACCACTTAGAGATAAAAATTGGCTTTTGGGGGGGAACATCTTTTCAAATATCAATCTGTGCATATAAGAAAAGTGGGCAAAGATACATCATTATTTCCACGGTCAGGTGCTGTATTGGGATGGTATGACTGTGCACCTGTGTTCGGAGGATTTCTTTGCTGTTTGTTTCCCATGCAGAGTGAAAGTGAAGGTGATTATGGCCTCTTTCCCTCAGGGTATGCAAGGACAGGACTGGGTGGAGGAAAAAGGTGTCCTCATGCTCTACTTTCTTATATATGTATATGCAGACCAGGCCCTGGAAAGATCATGAGAGTGTATGAACAGTTTGGTGATTGCCCCGGCATCTTGCTCAGACTTGAAAGGGAAATAAATGGAGCCAATGTGAGCGATTCTAAATTTTCCCCTTTAAAAGGGATGCAGGATTCCTGTGTGAAATTTGTGGTCACCTCTGCTGCTGCCAACGCAGACACAGTGTCTCCTAAACGGAAGGGTCACGTAGTAGCACAGCTGTATCGTAGTGTTTTGATGAATCTGACACATTTTAAAAACAGATGTCTTCTAAAACCTCTTTTTACAGCTAAAAATATGGGCATTTAATGCCATCTTAATAGGTTTCTTTTTTCCCCCTAGCCTGTTTGTTATGATAGGTTTGTCTTGTTAAATGCAGATTTGCCAACATCGTACTGTTAGGGGAGTCGATCTCCCTTTTTGCTGAGGGGCTGCTATAGGAAGAGACTCAGGGAGGGGCGCCTGGGGGGCTCAGTGGGTTAAGCATCTGACTTTGGCTCAGGTCATGATCTCGTGGTTCCTGGGTTCAAGTCCAGCAACAGTCTCTATGCTGACAGCTCAGAGTCTGGAGCCTGCTTCGAATTCTGTGTCTCTGTCTCTCTCTCTCTGCCCCTACTCTCTCTCTCTCTCTCTCTCTCTCTCTCTCTCTAAAAAATAAACAAACATTTTAAAAAAGTTCAAAGAGAGTCAGGGTGAACATTTGTCTTTCTGGCTGCTCATTATCTGAGCATTCTTCCTCTTCTCAGGGAAGTCCCTCAGACAGTCACCAGACTGTCCGCCAGGACCAGCTCAGCTCCTTAACCTTGGTGACCTCCATGGTATACCTGGATCCACAGCCAGCCCCAGAGTCACACCATGTTCTTCTGACTTCCTTTCTCCCAGTTACCAGCTCCCTTCTGGGCCTGCTGTAATTTTGATTTCTTACTGGTAATGGGGTAGTGGGGGAAGAAAGGAAAGACAGAAATTTCTGGACCCCTGTCTGTCTCTGAGAGGTTAGCCTTCTAGCCACAGACACATTCAATGCAGTTCCCAGATACACCTGCTTCAACGTGTTAGGATGTGCGTTATGGAGGGGGCAGGAGAAAACAGGGTGGGCGTGGCTTCTCATTGACGCAAATAGTTTCACTGGAAAAGGAGTCAGTTCTCTTTTTGTTATATCTTTTGTTTTATATATTTATTTTGAGAGAGTGTGTGTGTGAGCAGGGGAGGGGCAGGGAGAGAGGGAGAGAGAGAATTCCAAGCAGGCTCCATGCTGTCAGCACAGAGCAGGACGTGGGGCTAAAACTCACAAACCATAAGATAATGACCTGAGCTGAAATCAAGGGTCAGATCCTTAACTGACTGAGCCACCCAGGTGGCCTGTCGATCATATCTTCAACTTACAGCAGAAGCCCTGCTGTCACACTCCCTGGGATTCAACCTGGGGAGGCCGTGGGGGCAAGACAATGTGTGTGTGTGTGTGTGTGTGTGTGTGTGTGTACACGTTCTGCATGTTATATGGTTAATATTTATCCAGCATGAACTATGTGCCAAGGCCATATACATTATTTCATGTAATCCTCATAGTGACTGTATGAAGTAGGAACTGAATAAACTAGTATTGAACTCCTGGTTATAAATGAGGAAACAAAGTTATGCAAAGTAAAATAACTTGGTTAAAGTCATGCAACTAGGAAGTGGTAGAGTCAGAATTCAAAGTCAAGCAGCTTAAAACCTAGCCTGCACTCGTAATCATATTCTACTTCTTTTCTATAAATATTGACTGTTACTACTATTATTTTATATTTATCTTATTTGTCTCAATATTATTATCTCAATACATGTTTTTAAGTCATGGAATTATTCTCAGGTCATCTTTGGTATAAGAGGGACTTGTAAGTGTTTTGTATGGGGACAGGCAAGACTCTTAATGAGATTGTACAAAAACAGACGTGTCAATGAGGCTGAAAAGGCACTAGGGCTACTCTGTCCCAGGCTTTCAGCAGGGAACTCTTGAACACAGCTCAAACTTCTGTGCAGACTTTGGTCCAGTTCCTTCTTTCATTTTTATTTCCATTTCCAGCAAGAAACCTAGACTCTTTGTTTTCATGAGTCTGCCTTTTCTATCATTCGGAAGTGATAAGATTGTGTATGTCAGTGGTTCTCAAATGTGTGTGTGCCAAAACCGCCTGGATACTTGTTAGAAGAGACTGGTAGAACCCTCCTCCAGAATCTCTGATTTCGTAGGTCTGACTGAAGCCCAAGAATGTGCAGTCCCTAAGTTTCCCGGTGATGCTGATCCAGAGACCACACTTCTGGGCACCGCTGGTATACATCAAAAAAGGGTGCTTTAGCGGGAGGCTATTTCTTTTAGATAAACCATGGATTTACTGAAATATATATGTGAGATGTAGGTAATGGGCTTTCAGCCCTGGATTAATATATCCCTTGACACCAGACTCTAATTTAGGAAATGATTGGGGCTCCTGGGTGGCTCAGTCGGTTAAGCGGCCGGCTTCGGCTCAGGTCATGATCTCACAGTTCATGGGTTCGAGCCCCGCGTCAGACTCTGTGCTGACAGCTAGCTCAGAGCCTGGAGCTTGCTTCGATTTCTGTGTCTCCCTCTCTCTGACTCTCCTCTGCTTGTGCTGTCTCTCTCTGTCTCTCAAAAATAAATAAAAGACATAAAAAAAATTAAAAAAAAAAACAAAACCCTAGTAATTTAGGAAATGATTTAAACCAATCTCTCAGTTTTACGTTGGGCCCCAAATTACCCTTATGATCCTGCATTCACTATGGGACTCTGCTTAGAACCAACGTGTGAATCTACTGTTAGTGAAGACCTACTAAAGGCCTGGTGCTCTGCTGGATGCTGGGAGTGCATGTTGAAGAAAACCAAACACTGTCATACCCACCAGAAGCTCATAGCAGGTAGGATTAAAATATTAATCAACAAATAAAATAAAATTCTACTGTGATAAGTATTAAGAAGGAGAAGGCCATGTGTTGTGTGACCTTAAAGTCAGGTTCATCAGCATTCTCTGTGGTGACACTTCAAGCTGAAGGATCAGAAACTCACCTACTCAAAGACATTTCAGATGATGTTTATTTCCAGTGGTAAGTAACATTCCAGGTCAAATATTTTTAGCAAAAGGAGAAATGTTCCAAAAGCCCAGGAAGGCCCCTATGGATTGTTGAATGGACTAGGATGTGCGGTATTTTAATAAACTACAAATCCCTTGGCCCTTCTGTGCTTCAGTTCACTACATCAAGGTTTAAAAGATCACATGAATCTAGGGGCACGTGGGTGGCTCAGTAGGTTGAGTGTTCGACTTCTGCTCAGGTCATGATCTTACATGAGTTCAAGCCCCACATCAGGCTCTGTGCTGACAGCAAGGAGCCTGCTTGGGACTCTGTTTCTCTCTCTCTCTCTCTCTCTCTCTCTCTCTCTCTCTCTCTCTGCCCCTCCCTTGCTTGCACTTTCTTTCTCCCAAAATAAATACATAAATATTAAAAATTGTTTATGTTTATTTATTTTTGAGAGACAGAGACAGCATGAGTGGGGGAGGGGCAGAGAGAGAAGGAGACACAGAATCCAAAGCAGACTCCAGACTCTGAGCTGTCAGCACAGAGACTGATGCAGGGTTTGAACTCACAAACCGTGAGATCATGATCTGAGCTGAAGTCAATCGCTCAACCAATGGAACCACCGAGGCACCCCAACATTAAAAAAAATTTTTTTAAGAGAAAATAAAACATCACATGAATCTAGTAAGACTTGATCAGGGTTTATTTGTCACTTCTCCAGGGGATCGACTGGTATTAGGGAAAATATCTAGACTTGGGAAAATGCTCATGCTCTCAGGTCTTCCGAAAGAGTTTATTAGTGCAAATGGTTCTCAGTACTTTCCTCCTCCGCTGAGGGAATACAGAAAATAAGCTGAAATACCTTTGACTCCAGTGAGTTAAACTGGTGTGATCCTCTGAAGCAGTCCAGCTGTGTTCAAAGTGCCAATGAAGACACTGAGCATTTTCTCAAGAAAATGATCTCTCCCCAAGGCTGTTACAGAAAACTAAGCATGCTTCCTGGGGCGTGGGAGTGAAGTACAGTCCTTAAGTTTTTATTCCCTTTCTCATCTCTTCTAGGTAGAAACTGAGAAGAATCTGAAGAGTTGAGTCACAGCAAGTCACATGGTAGAAGATTGGAAGAGGAAAGAGTGCCAGAGGCGTGAGTAATAACAGAGGGAAGTCCTGTTTGCTCAGCAGATCAGGTGACTTCCTTGGTGACCTAGCATTCCAGGTTGATTCCCTAGGCCAAGTTCAGGTTAATCATACGGCATTTAGACTATGCAGGTTGTTTAGGAAACACCTTTGATAATGACATCACAGAGAGGTATAGCCTGGGAGCAAACGAAATGCTTCCTGCTGTTTCCTGAAGTTGGAAAAATGTTTACCTTTGGCAATTTCTAGAAAATAAACATAAAACATCTAAAAATGCAAATATATTTGCACCAAAATCTCATTTCTAAGAATGTATTTTACACATACATAAGTGCCAAAGATGAATGCGCATCTACTTTATTGTGGTAATATTTGTATTGAAGTGCAAAGATTAAAGAACCCTAAATGTACTTTCAACAAAAGACAGGTTATATAAATTGTGCTATATTCTTAAAAATCACAACTTTTAGGGACACCTGGGTGGCTCAGTTGTTTAAGTGTCCAACTTCAGCTCAGTTCATGATCTCATGTTCATGGGTTTGAGCCCCGCGTCAGGCTTTGTGCTGACAGCTCAGAGCCTAGAGCCTGCTTCGGATTCTGTGTTTCCCTCTCTCTCTCTGCCCCTCCCCCTATCATGCTCTGTCTCTCTCTGTCTCAAAAATATATAAAACATTAAAAAAAATTTAAAAATAAAAGTTGTGATTTTTTTTAACATTTATTTATTTTTGAGACAGAGAGAGTGTGAGTGGGGGAGGGGCAGAGAGAGAGGGAGACACAGAATCAGAAGCAGGGTCCAGGCTCTGAGCTATCAGCACAGAGCCTGACGTGGGGCTAGAACCCATGAACATGAGATCATGACCTGAGCTGAAGTCAGAGGCTTAACCAACTGAGCCACCCAGGAACCCCAAAATTACAACTTTTAAAATATGAAACCCCTCTACATAGGTATCTACTATGAAATGAGTTTATATGAAATATTGATAAGTAAAAGAAAAAACAAGATTCAAGACAGTATATGTAGAATGTTCTAGTTTATAAAAAGAGGGGTTCTCAATGTCTATTCATTTGTCTATATTCTAGTATATTAATAGTGATATTTTCCAGTGGGTGCCTCTGGGACGGAGGAGTGCAGTAGTGAGGATCTGGGATGAGAAGAAGAATTTAAATGTCCTCAAATCCCATATGTTTTATATGAACACTTTACTGTGCTCATGTATGTTTAAAAAAAGGTTATTTGTTTCAGAAAAAGGGCTAGCGTATACTGAGTGCATATTCCCTGTCTACTCCAACATGGGTCAGACTCTTTGAATTCTGCAAGGCAGAGGTTACATGAAATGTGTTGATAACCTGTTGAATTAGTCCACTCAGGCCGCCATAACAAAATACCACAAATCACATGGCTAAGACAACAGACATTTATTTCATCATGGTTCTGGAAGCCAGAAGTCCAAATCAGGGTGTCAGCAGGCTTGGTTTCTGGTGCAAGCTCTCTCCTTGGCTGCAGGCAGCCACCTTCTCGCTACGTGGTCACATGGCCTCTGTGCAGGAGGACACGGACACAGAGAGAGGTATCTCTCTTGTCTCTTCCTCTCCCTATAAGAACACCAGTCCTATGCATCAGGGTCCCACCTTTTACATCCTCCCTTAACTATCTCTTTAAAGGCCCTTTCTCCAAATACAGTCACATCGGACGTGAGGACTTCAACATATGAATTTTTGAGGGATACAGTTCAGTCCACAGCACCTGGTAAGTGAATTTCAGAGTATCTACATATTTTTTTAATGTTTGTTTATGAGGAGGGGAGGGGCAGAGAGAGAGGGAGACACAGAATCCGAAGCAGTCTCCAGGCTCTGAGCTTTCAGCAGAGCTCAACACGGGGCTTGAACCCATGAACTGTGAGATCATGACCTGAGCCAAAGTCACACACTTAACCGACTGAACCACCCAAGCATCCCTACATATTTTTAAATCAGACTGGCCATTCACACTTCCAGGAGCCCTTATTTGTGCTCCTTATAGCACCAATAGAAGCCGGTGAAAAGGTAAGAACCAGAGCAAGAGATTGTTAGGGAAAATGTATTTCATTACTCTGAAGCTGACATTGCTTGTGGCCTCCATGTTCTATCACCGCCACATACTCCTCTCCCCTCATCCTGGGTCCAAAAGGAATCAACTGGGGCATATCGTAAACCACGTCTGATTTCACTGTTTCTGAACATGCAAGATTATCTACAACAAATAAAATAAAGCAGTGTCCTGAAAGAGCTCATTGCTCATTTCGGGAGGGGGGTGAGATTTATTTTCTTCTCTTCTCTTTGAATCTTAATGGGATTAGGTGAATTGTTAGGCATAAAATTTGAATGTAATGATTGAGGTCTTTGGCATTTTCCATGTGAATGTCCTCAATTTTATCAGAGCGGTCTAGCCTGTGAACCATATTGCATTGGAAGTGATCTTGTTCCAGATGATAATATACAAAGGCTCTGGGGGAGAAAATTTGATTGTCTAAGCTGGCAATGTTCCTGCTAATAGTGCTTTCCGAAGCATAGTGAGAACACTCAGCATGCATAAGAAATACATGGAGGTGAAGGATGAGGAAACAGAGAGGTCAAAGGGAGAGTCAGAGGCCACACAGTAATTCGGACGAATGAGTTTAACCCTTATAATCCTTTAGTGGTTCACCACAGCTTTCCAAAGGAAATCGCAGCCTAGTCTAGGAGGTTACTCATCTCTTTGCCAGCCTTGTCCCCCACATTCCAGCCTCACACTCTAAGCTCGGGCAAAAAGGAGCTGGTTGCTGACATCTACTTGCTTCATGCGGACTCCGGATTCTTTGCTTCAACTCAAGCTGTGTCCCCAGCCTGAGCTCCCCTTTCTTCATGTCTTTGCTTTGACAATTCTACCTGGTCTCTTCAACACTCAGCAGAAGAGGCATCACTTTCGGGAAGCCTCTTTCAGATCCAAAGGCTTAGTATCCCTTTTCTGGGCTTCCTCAGCTCTGATCGCTTACTACCTTGCATCTGTCTCTCTCTTTCTCTCAATTTCTCCTTTCTCTCACTCACAACTTACTTTTTGTCTCCTAACCAGTTGGCACAGTGCTTGGCACACAGATATTTTATTTTATTTGTTTATTTTTTTTTGTTTTTTTGTTTTTTTTTTAATGGTTTTTTTTAATGTTTTTTAATTTTATTTTTGAGAGACAGAAAGAGACAGCACGAGCAGGGGAGGGTCAGAGAGAGAGGGAGACACAGAATTCGAAATAGGCTCCAGGCTCTGAGCTGTTAGCACAGAGCCCAACGTGGGGCTCGAACCCTCAAACCGTGAGATCATGACCTGAGCCGAAGTCGGACGCTCAACTGACTGAGCCACCCAGGCGTCCCTCAGATATTTTAAAAAATACATTTTGAGTTGAACAATTAAAATTTAATAATGTATCTAACAAGTCTGATATCTGCTCACCAGAACTTTCTCCCAGCAGAACAACTCCTTAGGTAGTTGGAGAAAACTGGACTTGGGACTAGAAGCGGCCTCTCTCCATATGATAGTCCTCACTCAGAGTTTAGGGCACAGAGGCACCTGCCTGCTTGCCTGTCTATTTGCTTTCTGGAAGCAACACCCAAGGAACCCTTCACAGTAGGAGCAGTAAGAATACGGCCGGACAGTGAGAGGCCTTCATCCCAAGCTCTGGGTAAATGTTCACTCATTCATCCATTTCTTGCAGCCTTACCTTCAGGCAGACAGAGTACACATGCAGGAAACAAGACACAGACTCTGCTCTCCTGGAATTCACAGTCTTGTTCGGCTGATAGATGTGTAAACACACGGCTTATTTTAAGTTTACTGTTTTGATCCGAAGGCACAGGATAAGCAGTGATTTGTCTTCCTGCTGAAGCCAAGTGTCAGAAAATGTACTCTTAGCTAGCGACTGAGCATAACCAACGGCCCAACGCCTAAGCCTGCCTTGCCTTTAACCTTCACTGTTCTCTTCTCAAAATTGAGATGGCAGTATGTCCCTGAGGGTAGTAAATTTAAATTTTACTATGCTGAAATTTATGAAGAACGTATGTTTTATCATAATTTTTGGAACTTTGGACATTTGCAAAACAGATTTGGAACCTGTCACCTGTCCCTGTGAAAAGTACATACTTAATACAGGAAACAGGGAAATGGTAGACAGATAATAGAGGTTTTATGCGGAAAAAAGCAAATAAAGCAAAGATTCCATTTTCAGCAAGAAAAGAATTTCCTGTTTTATCCAAAAGGATTAGACTCATAACAAAACTTAGTAATGCAAATATTGGCTCCCAAAAGAAGACTTTTCCTCCCAGACTATGATTAGAGCTAGTTCTAAAATCTGGAGCACACCTTCTTTCAATAAAGGCTTTCTTGATTCTAAAGAATGAAGAATGTAACCCAACCTGACTCTTCCAGCAGGCTCTGGTTCCTGGAAAGCTCCACAATCAAGTGAGCAGGGGGAATGCGTGGGGAGGGTGGTGGTGAAATAGGCCAGTTGGCAGCCAGGGCTAAGGGTTGTGAAATCAAGGGAAAGAAATCTGGAGTAAGCCTCCAGGTCCTTCCTCTGTCTAAAATGGCTTCCCTTGACAACGGCTGACATCAGTGGTATGCCCACCTCGAAGCAAGCATGCATGAGAGAATATTGTATTGAAATAAAGCACAGATAAAAGCATCACTCTGCACCCCACAAAAAATTGCTACCTGACCTCCCGTATCATGTGAGCATAATGAAAATGCTTTGAATGGTTTCAACTAGGCAACTTGTGAATTTATAGCAAATTGGATGTTGAATTTGAGTTGCATGAATTCAGGAAATCTTACATGAATTGGGAGTGTTAGATTTCCTTCCCTGACAAATGGAATTTTGTGTACGGCAGGCATTGTTCAGCATGTGCAGCATGTTTAGTGTGTGAGAACTGGAATACTCTCATACTTTGTTAGAGAGTTAGAAAGGGCAGCGCCGACTTTGGTAAATTCTACTCTTTATAATTAAAGCAATCATAGCTTTTCCCCCTCTAACATCCTGTAAATTTGAATAGCGCTGAGTTCAGTCTAATATGGTCTTCTGGCTTGGAAAAAATTCTCTGTCAATAGTCATTGCCTTCAATAGGATCTAAAAGTTAGACTGATCTAATGAAGTATAGTCCAAGTAATCACATCCCATGACTAATTCAAATGATATATCTGCTTTCCTTTTTAAAAATTAGTACTTCATAAAATGAGGTTTTATTCCTAAAACTGAATGGAGTCAACTTCGTGCCTCTTAATGAAGCTTAAAAGTATGTATGTTAACCAGAACCCATATTTACCCTGATAATATGTCAACAATTTACAGAAGGATATGTGTTGTGAATGAGATTACCTTTTTTCAAACAATTTTTTGAGTTTGTATGTGCATCAGCTATTTTGACAGAGAAAGTCATTCTACTTAATCTGACAACAAATTGATTCAAATAAATAACTGTCTTGATTGACATTTTTCATCGAATTAGCTTAAAATATTTGACCGCATGGACTTCATGCTTTGGTATTTAATAGTCACAACTAAAGAAGTACATTAACCAAATCAGCTATTTTTAAAGGGTCTGTGAAGTCTCAGTACCTTTCTAGCTTCCATGAAGCACTTCTCATCAACCAGGAAATTGATCAATTTGACTGGCAATGTTAGAACATTTCGGATGTTTATTCAGCCAGCACACCATGACTGATTTTCCTATATTCTCCCACTGATACAAAGAGAACAAATAACTCTTTACTGAGATATTCTCTTCTATCTTTAGCACAATGTAGTCTACTTCCAAACAGATGTTAATGCATGTTAAAATGAATTTAACAGAAGTAAAATTACTTCCCACTCAGTAATAAAGTGGGAAGTTACACTATAGAATAGTACACAAATCCTGAGACTTAATTATAGTTAAGAATTCAAGAAGTACTTATTGAGCATAATAGGTGTAGAAGATAAGATATAATACCTGTAACATTAGTTTAGATTCAACAGGGAGAGTTAAAATAAGCCGATCAATGGGATGGAGCCTACAGGCCCAAGCATAGTGAAAGGACATTTGATTTAAGGTATGACTTTGGATAGGTCAGCTTAAACTATAATTTTTTTCACTTCCATCTTAAATTGGCCAATAATACCAAATTTACATTGCTGCAAGATTTCAAAGAAAATGCATACATGAGAGAACTTCTGTAGTTCAGACCTACAAGAACTTTCTATTGCATACGCTACAGGTGCATATACCAGTATCAGACATATGCATACTACATGAATGCATACATGTCATATTATATAAAAATTAAAATGGAAATAGAATATGATGGGATTTCAAGAGCATTAGTATCTGGAGAATTTATAAGACCAATTATTTGTCTCTATTCCGGCCCCGCCCCCCTTTCCTCACTGAATTGATGGTGCAATTCTTTTATTATTATAACTGTGTTGGGATAAAATTAGGAATGGAGGAGTGTTTGCACATTTCCTCTCATCTCCAGGATGCTAATAAGAATTCTCTCATTTCAACCCAGTTTCCCTGTCTATGGAAGGATTTTTTCTTGCTAGACCAGAGGCAAAATCCATCCACATAGTAAATTATTGAGGAAGTAGGGAAAAACAGTTGGTACTTGGAATGTGGACAGAGTGTCTTCTTCTGGAAATGGCCTTAAGGACAGCTGCACTGGAGCAGCCGTGGGTGAGAAAAATAGCAAATAAGAGAAGAATGGGAGTTTCAGTAAGTGTTGCTTACTGAAGTGTGGATAATGTGTTTGGATTTCTTTTAATGTCCTACAAGATATTTGACTAAAAAAATACAATTTATTTTTCATTACTTTTGCTAACTGAACTGGGTTTCATAAACTGAATATCAACACTGAGCCTCATGGATATATTCATGATTCAAAGTATTTCATGATGTTACCACACGCTGGGCCAGTATAGTATCTGTGTATGCAAACATTGACAAGATGGCCTCTACTCTCAAGAGGTCAAAGTGTCTACAGTACACATGGGTGTATGTGCAATGCATGAAACAAAGTGTTTGGGTGCTAAGGTGTACAAGATAAAACGTTTTACACTAGATGCATGTTCTTAAAATATGGCAGCAAGGGGTGTCCAGGTGTGCTGGGGATGGTGGACACCAGGAAGATCATTACAACTCCATAGATGTTTCCTGACTGACCTAGGGAGGTAACAGTAAAAGAGAGACAGAGATAAGAGAGTGGTGAAGAATAGAATCATGTGCTATTTTTCTCCTGGAGACTCTGAGCTGCTAAAAATTTTCTGTGGATATTTAAAGTTCGATTCACAGCATAGATAAGCCAAGAAGGCTAGAGAGATTTCCTTACGATTTTAAATTTTTTCTTTTGAGAGAGAGAGCATGAGCAAGGGAGAGGTACAGAGGGGGAGAGAGAAAGAGAGAGAGAATCTCAAACAGGTGCCGCACTCCACACTCAACGTGGGAGAGCCTGACGTGGAGCTCAGTCCCATAACCCCGGGATCATGACCTGAGCCAAAATCAAGAGCTGAATGCTCAACTGACTGAGCCACCCAGGGACCTCCTTATGATTTTAAAGATGACTCCAGCACAGGGAGAAAATCAGAAGACAGAGTCAGGTGATTGTCTTCCACAATATGTGGAGTACAAGATTTCTTAAGGAGAAAAAACTAGAAATGCACTATTAAATTGCTAAATACTTATTACATGGTTGCTAACTTCCTTTATAACTGAAACTTGAATGTTCATGCTTACAGTAGATGCTGTCATTTCACAATGAAATGTGCAGTGTGTCTAATACAGCTAACTGTGAATATATAAATAATCTAAGTGTTCTGTTTGACACAAGGCAGATGATGCATCATGACTAATGGGGAACATTCCATCCTGGTAGTCTTAATACAGAAAAACAAGGTGACAATAGGGAAGCAAGATGAAGCCAAATATACAATATATTTTTTTAAATTGTGTCTTCTGGGGCCCCTGGGTGGCTCAGTTGGCTGAGTGTTTGACTCTTGATTTCAACTCAGGTCATGACTTCACAGTTATGAGATGGAGCCCTGCACTGAGCATGGAACCTACTTGGGATTTACTCTCTCCCTCTTCCTCTGCCCCTCCCCTGCTTACGCTCTCTCTCTCTCTCTCTTTCTAAAATGAATGAATGAATGAGTGAGTGAGTGAATAAATAATTTAATTAATTAAAAAATAAAAATTGTGTTTTATATCTCATGTACTTTTTGTTGTCTAAGTAAGCATGAGAAAGGAAGTATGAGGTGGAATTTGAATCAGGCTTCTCTTTTCAAAATTGGTCATTAGCTTAAATAAGAGTGTTTCTGTGCCATGTTTCATCCCTCAGTGAGGAGGAGGGAGCTGTGAGAGAGGAACACAAATGACATTTCCTGAGTGCTTGTTTTGTGCCAGGTGGGGTGCTGGGCATTTCACCTGTGATGTCACTGGCTGGGAGTGGCAGGGTGGGAGGTGTGACGAATGGACTCCAGGCCAGGGCACCTGGGTGGCTCAATTGGTCATAATCTCGTTGTTCCTGGGTTCTAGCCCCGCATCGGGCTCTGTGCTGACAGCTAGCTCAGAGCCTGGAGCCTGCTTCAGATTAAGCGACTCCTTTTCTCTGATCTTCCCCTGCTCCTGCTGTCTCTCTCTGTCTTTCTCAAAAACAAAACAAAACAAAACAAAAACATTTAAAAAAAAATGGACTCCAGAAGCAGGCTCACTGGCTGGGGTCCTGGTTCAGGCACCTATGCCTGTGACTTTGGGCAAGTTATCTACTGTTCTTGGCAATGTACACTCATTAAGTTTTTACACTGTACTAGGAAGTGTGTCAAGTGTTTTATTTATTTATCTATTTATTTATTTTCCTTACAGCATCTTTAATAATAAGGACTGCTATTACTGTTTTAAGACTTTGAGGTAAAAAGAAGTTAAATGAGAGAGGATGTAAAGAGTAAAGGGCCTAGTTCTACAGCCATCGTGTTGGTGTTCACATCCCAGCCAGACCACTTATTGGCTGGGCTAGCTTAGGCAAATTATTTAACCTTTCCTGAGACTTGTATAGCATGCTTTGAACAGTGCTTGGCACCTAAGAAAAGCTTAGTAAATGTTGGCTATTACTATAATTCAGTGAAATGGCAGGCATCCTGTTTGGGAAGTATATTTACTGGTTGGCCTTGAGTAACCAAGCGAGGGAACAGCCATCTTGTTTTTAGGACACTGACTTGAAGCCAGTCACTGTACGGCACACATAGGTATTTGCGTTTAGGGCCAGGCATACACTCTCTGGTCCTTCTCCACTCCATCAGGGTATGTGTTCCTCTTTCATTTCCCCTTTGGGGTCAGTGTGGGGAGGGGTGGGGAGGGGAGAGATGCCATGCCCTTGTGATGTTTCTGAAGAACAAATCGAGGCTGCAGTAATGGGTGTTATAGAGGGACATGACTTGCCCAAGTTAAAGGTCACCAGCCAATATCCTGACAAGGGGAGTATGCATGATATGTAGCACACACACAGAAATAAACCTTATTAGCTCAGAAAAATTATTTTGGGGGACTCTTTATTTATGCTCCAAGCCTTGAAGTCCAATGATATGGCCCAGTAAAGACATCTCTATTTCACAATCTGCTTAGAGGATTCTTTAAATTAAGATTTATGAATATGGCAAAAAGTCTAGTTTAAAAAGATAAAAATGAATGAAATGTTTATGAAGTATTTATCCCTATGAACTGATGAATTGGTTTTGTGCTTAAGCCCATTCTCAGTGCTAGTTCTTAGGTTTTAAAAAATTACCTTTAATTATCAGAACACTGAAGACTCATTAGAGAAGATAACCACTGTAAGGAAAGCTGTCTTCTTTTTTTAAAAAAATATAAAGAAATTCATTTATGCTTCTCCTTTAAGAATTGCTACCCTTTCTAAGACTCTTTAATTTTGAAGGAGTTGTCAGCTATGAAGGCGGCAGATGCTGGACGCCTCTTCCAGAGTCAGCTCAGGTCTTCGCCACTTTGACAATCTCAAGAGTGAATTCCTTGGCTTGACAGCCCTGAAAAGCCAGTGACCTAATGACCCCGTCATCAGGAGAGCGTTTTCTTATTTCTGTTTTGTTGTTACTGCCTGTTTCTTTCCTCACCCCAACCCCCTTCTATAGGGCTGACCTCCTTCCTGTTATGCCTACAAGGTTGGCCTGGACATGGAGACCGATCTCCATATGAAGAATGGATGATCTTGGGAACAAAATGGCTAAATCATTTGAATAGTTTCCATGCACCTCCTTTGGGGATGCTTGAGTGAGAGTATCTTCAGTGACCTGGATGGTTCAAAATACAGCATTATTGTGTTCTATCCAACTATAGTTAGGTATTCACTGAGATCACCATGATATCTGGTTTGAATTACAAAAGGGCCTGTTTAGGGCTAACTAGTATAGAGAAGGCATTTCCTCAGTTTTAGAATGTGACTGGTATTGGTTCCTTTCTAAAGACATTTTCTGTTTCCAGTGTGAAAATGGATAAGCATTTTAAATAAAATGGTAAGAATAATCAGAGTGCATAAAAAGTTAAAGAATAGTTACCCAATAAGTTAAACCATAAATAATCCTTAAGATTAATAGTATTTTCTGACAGGGATGCCTGGGTGGCTCAGTCAGTTAGGTGTCTGATTTTGGCTCACATCATGATCCCATGGCTTGTGAAATAGAGCCCAGAATTGGGCTCAGTGCAGAGCCTGCTTGGGATTCTCTCTCCTGCTCTCTCTCCCTCTCTCTTTGTTCCTCCCTCCTTACTTCTCTCTCTCAAAATAAATTTAAAATATAAAGTATTTTCTGGGGTGCCTGGGTGGTTCAGTCAGTTAAGCATCAGACTTCAGCTCACATCATGATCTCATGGTTCATGAGTTCAAGCCCAACATCAGGCTCTTTGCTGTCAAGTGGGGACACACTTTGGATCCTTTGTCTCCCTCTCTCTGACCCTCCTCTCCCCGCTTATGCTCTCTTTCTCTCTCTCAAAAATAAATAAACATTTAAAAAATATATACAGTATTTTCTGACTAAAATTTACCTTAATATCTTATAAATATAAAGGTATTGTAGTAAAATATAATTATGTAAAATAAGGTGAGATTATTCTCTAAAAATCAGAAAAAAACATACATGGAGGATTAAACTAAATGGCATCTGAACACTGCTGGCAATGGCTGGTTTGTTTTCAGTGTACGGGTGCCCTGGAAAGGTTGGGATGTAAGGCAGGGTCTAGAACTGGCTCTTCTCTCTCTCACCCTGACTTGGATGCAAGATGGGACAGGAGAGAGATCCTCCTGTTGTATATGTATGAACAGCTGCTGTAAAGGAGGCCCCCTGCTGCCCTTTTTCCTTCCACCAGTCTGGCGGAGATGATAGAGTGAGAAAGAGAGGGAAAGGGAGAGAGAGGAAGAGACAGTGAGGGAGATGGAGGGAGAGGGAAAAAGAGAGAGGATAGACATGGCATCCTCCCTGGGATAAGGCGGTGGAGTGCACTTGAAGTTCAGGTAGCTGCTCGGTACCCCCCCCCCCTTCTCTGTGCACTGCAGGGACCTCACCCAGCAGGTTGGTAGGACTTAGAAAGAACTCGCGTCTATTGCTTCCTTTGGCATTTGCAGAAGCTCCATTATCAGCTCTTGGTACCTTTGGCATTGAGGCTCCTGTCAACTACACTTGCAAAGGACAAGACTATCAGTGTGTCAAAGGTGAAAAAATAACTTGAAATCTATTTATGATACCTCCCCTCCCCTCTATCCTACTGAAGATTCATTGCTTTGTTCCTTAGCTGCCAGGCCTTTGCAATACTGAGTGGAGATATCAAACCAAAAGAGCCTAAGTAGGGGATAGACCTTCTCCATAAGAGAGGGCAAGAAAGGAAAATTCAGGAAGGAGACAGGGGTTTGAAGGAAATAAAAAACAAGTCAAACATGAGAAGATTTTTAGATCACCACGAGTGGTGTGTCCTATCCCTCTCCCAATGGCTGTATCCCAAGGACTCTCATTCAACGGATCCTGTATTATTTTCCTTTATATTTTGAAAAAAATTTTTAACATATTATTTTGAACACTTAAAAAATAACTCACAAACATGTTTAATGTGCACCAGTTATGTTTTAAAGTGGTTTAAAAATAATTTAATCTTCATAGTAATCCAGGAGGTAGGCCCAGTTATTTTTCCTCCTTTATTATTGAGGAAACAAAGGCACAGAGAAGCTGTATAGCTCAAGGTCACATGGGCAGAACATTACAAATCTGAGCCTCAAACTCTCAATCTGGCCCCTAACTTTGTGTTTCATCTCTTCCCTTTTTACTTTGGGTTTTTATTAAAAATATAAAAAAGGGGTGCCTGGCTGGTCCAACTTCTGCTCAGGTCATGATCTCACAGTTCATGGGTTCGAGCCCCGTGTCAGGCTCTGTGCTGTCAGCTCAGATCCTGCTTCGGATTCTGTGTCTCCCTCTCTCTGCCCCTCCCTTACTCATGCTCTGTTTCTCTCTGTCTCATAATAAATAAATATTAAAAAATTAAAAAATATATATGTATATATAAAAGAGGGGCACCTGGGTGGCTCACTAAGTTAAACATCCAACTTCAGCTCAGGCCATAATCGCATGGCTCTTGAGTTAAAGCTCTGCATCAGGCTTTATGCTCACAGCGTGGACACTGTAGCCTGCTTCAAATTCTGTGTCTCTGGCTCTCTCTGCCCCTCCCCTGCACGCTCTCTCTCTCGCTCTGTCAGAAATAAACATTAAAAAAAAATTAAAATATATATATAAAAAGAATATAGTCTCTTTGACAAAAAAATTGAACTATGAAGAAGCCAAACCATCCCTGACCCATTCTGCATCTTCAAATTTTGATTCTTTTCCTCCTTAGACATATTGTGTTCTTCCAGATCTTTTATCTCCTGTATTTGTATGTATGCATGTCTATGTGTGTGTTTACATAAATATATACACATAAACCTGCACATGTATGCCCATACACATATACACATGTATACATGCAATTGTGGAAAATATGTAATATTTTTATATGTGCTCTTTTTTGTTTGTTTGTTTTACTCAACACTATGTGTTGGAGATCCTTCTAGGACTACATATATTACTGCTGCTTTAAAAAAATTGTCACGTGGTATTCCACGATATGGATATACTACATTTTATTTAAGCATTTCCCAGTGGGAGGTGGATAGTTAGCCTCCCTGCCACATTTTACACCCTTCCAAACAATGTTTCAGTGGCCAACTTTATAGATATTTCCTGTGTATACACATGAGTATTTTTCAAAGGGTTCCGAAGTAGACATGCTGGGTCATATACAATTTTAGTAGAATTGCCATATTTGGGGGGCACCTGGGTGGCCCAGTCAGCTAAGTGTTCGACTTTGACTCAGGTCATGATGTGGGGGTTTGTGAGTTTCAGCCCTGCATCAGGCTCCATGCTGACAGCTCAGAGCCTGGAGCCTGCTTCAGAATCTGTGTCTCCCTCTTCTCTCTGCCCCTTCCCTGTTTTCCCTCTCTTTCTCTCTCTCTCTCAAAATGCATAGTAAAAACATTAAAAAAAAAGAATTGCCAATTTTGTCTATAGCAGTAGATATAGTCATTCATGAGACTACTTATTTTCTGAAAAGTCATGCTCCCATAATAACAGCACTTATGGGAAAAAACGGGCCAGGGCAGACCACTCAAAGTCTATGCGGCTTTATAACCAGAACAGTAACAAAAACATAACCTTCTTCCCTCAGTGACCCCTATTCCAGGCCTGCCCTTCAGCCTATCCTGATACAGGTTTGGCCTGGCTGCATAGAACAATCTTCCTGGACAGCCCAGGAAGGTAGGTCATCAAGGCTAGAGGCTACCTAAGGGAGATATTTGAAATGCACTAAAACCCTATCAAAGTGCAGCTGGCAGTGAGCTCTGAGCCAAGGCAGCTTTCTTCAGGGTGGACACAGGAAGTGTAACCTGTCACAAGCCCAGACCTATGCAAAGATGGGGATGTACCTCTCAAGGGAAGAAGGGAGGAAGTGGGCACTGATACATTTGTTTGTTTGATGGGCTGAAAAGACACTGGCCTGTGTGCAACTGTTGATCTGAGCACCTTTGTCTTTCTTCTAGAAGGTTAGAAGAAACATCACTCTCTCATCATACTGACATCATTACTCTATTTATCAATCATGTAAGAGCTAATTTATGTTAGATGTGCCTGAGTGGCTCAGTCAGTTAAATCCAACTCTTCAGTTTGGCTCAGGGCATGATCTCATGGTTCATGGGTTCAAGCCCCATGCTGACAATGCGGAGCCTACTTGGGATTCTCTCTCTCCCTCTCCCTCTGCTCCTCCCCTGCTTGCTCTCTCTATCTCTCAAAATAAACAAAAAAAATTTTTTTAAAAAAGAGCCAATTTATGTTATAAAGACATATGCTGTAGCTGAATAGATTATTGCTCCTCTTTCAAAAGCATTTATACCAATGACATTCTCCCAAGAAGTTCACCTCCTTCACTTTTGGAGTTAGATTTATGTTGCTCTTGGACACATCCTGTGTCTGGCTCAAGTTGGCCTGATATAATCACGTAACTATAGCAACAGGATGATTTATTCTACATTCTACATGTTCTTTCAGAATAATGAAACTTAATTCCTTAGGGGCATAAGATTGACTTAGAGGTTTTCTCTTAAATTTCTCACTTTTTTTTTCAAGCTTAATGTTTTCTCTTACTCTTGGGGCACCTGGCTGCTCAGATGATAGAGCATGTGACTCTTGATCTCGGGACTGTGAGTTTGAGCCCCACATTGGGGGTAGTGATTACTTAAAAATGCAATCTTTAAAAAAAAATTTTCCCTTCCAAACTGAAGATGAGTTTCTTTAATAGAAAAGATGAAACAAAGTAAGAATTGGATATTTTTTGAGACATTGACTTTAGGTGGCAGTGACAATCTTGATTTATAGTGTGCCATATACTGCAAAAAATAGAGAAGACAGTAAAATGGCTGATTTCTTTTTTCAAGAAATAATAGAAAGAGCAATGCAAGGAGGAAATAATTATCAACACATTCTTAGGGAGGTAGAATATTAATGTTTTACGGAATATTCAAAGGCCATTAGTTATTCTTCAGTTCTGTGGGTTGAAGTGTGTCTTCACCCAAATTTATATGGGGGAGTCCTGATCCCCATTATCTCACAATGTGACCTTATTTGGATATAGGGTCTTTACAGAGATAATCAAGTTTAAATGAGGTCATTAGAGTGGGCCCCATTAGGAAAAGGGGAAATTTAGACATGGACACAAGCCCAGAGAAATAGGATATGAAGAGATCTAGGGAGGAGACAGCCATCTATAAGCCAAGGTGAGAGGCCAGAAAACAGAGCTTCCCCTCAGAGCCCTAGGAGGGAGCCAACCTGACCAACACCTTGATTTTGGACTTTTAGTCTCCAGAGCCATGAGGCTATAAGTCATTTTTTTCTAATTTTCTTTATAAAGTTTACTTATTTACTTTGAGAGAAAGAGAGAAAGGAAGAGAGAGAGGGATAGAGAGCTGGGGAAGGGCAGAGAGAGAAGGAGAGAGTGAATCTCAAGCAGGGTCCACACTGCCAGCATGGAGCCCGATGTAGGGCTCGAACTCATGAACTGTGAGATCATGACCTGAGCTGACATCTAGAGTTGGACACTCAGTAGACTGAGCCACCCAGGTGTCCAAGTTTTTGTTTTCCAACTCGTGCAGTTTGTGCTTCTTTGTAATGGCAGCCCTGGCAAGCTAATACACTCAATAATCACTTCCAGTGGTGACCTCCAATGAACCATGCCTCCTGGTATCCTTGCCCGTGTCACTGCACTCCCCTAGAATCTGGGCTGGGCCCATGACTTGTTGTAACCCATGGAACGTGACTGAGGTGATGCTGTGCAAGTTCTGGGTCAATGCCCTAGGAAGGTCTGGAACTTAAGGTTTTGCAGTTTGGGGGGTCCCCGCTGGAGAGACCACATGGCAAGGCCTTGTAGAAAGGAAGAGATCATGCAGCTACACTGAGAGAGAAAGGTCCAGCTGTCCATGCTGGTCAGTTGAAGCCAGCCTTCCTGCTATCCCTGCCAGGATGCCACAGAAATGAGGAAGCCATGCTGGACATGATAGTTGTGGCTTTTGGCTGACTGCAGTTACATGGGTGATCAGCAGAAGAATCACCCGTTCAATTTAGGGTTGGGAGTGATAATAAAAAGTTGTTGTGTTTTAAGCCACTGAGTGTTGGAATAGTTCGTTACATAGCAATAGATCATTGAAATATTCCCTTAGTTTACAACAATAGAACCTCCAACAGACCAAGTACTAGACAACAGGATGTTTGGAGAAATAGTGTGTCCTATTTCTAGGACATGTCCTTAAACCCGTTTCCTCCGACCCGCTCTCTGGAATGTGGATGCGCTGTCCATCTGAGATAGTAAGTGGATAATGTCTTAGAGCTGGCTGAACACTGAGACAGCCGGGGTCCCTGCCACGCCAGCCTTAGGCTCTTATACAAAAGAGAGGTAAACTCCCTGTTGACTGTTATTTGGGTTTCAATTATGGCAACTAAACCCATATCCTAGCTAATACATAAGGAATAATATATTGATGAAAATATTTTACAATCTTTTTCTCAGAAAGTTCCTCAGCATGTTTTACAACCTTTCTCTCTGGAGGTTGTTTCTCCATACTGCAATGAATTAGGACATTGCCTTCAATGAAAGGATATAAAATACAGGATGATAATGGGAGATTATACATGCATATAATTACTTCAGAAGTGATCCTTGGAATATTAATTCTATGTACTTAGTTCTTTGTTCTCTGAAAGGTGAAATGAAATGAGGTCACTTACATCAAGGGGTGTTAGAGGGGAGGGGGGAGGCCGTCAGGAGACGGGGCCTCAGGATACTTTCACTGGAAGGACAATCAACGTTTGAACTGGCCCAAACCACAAGTATTCCAAGGACTCAACCCCAACACCTGTAACTTGCTACAGTAAACTTAATTCCTTTGGGGCATAAGATTGATTTAGAGGTTTTCTCTCTCTTTTTTTTTCTATTGCAATTGTTATTACTGAATGAAGTCTGCCCTTACTGCTTTGACCAGAGTCTAGCTTTGTTTATCCTGGACAGTTAGGGTGTTGTTTGCTGTCAGCTTCTCCCGACCTCCACACGCTCTTGACGTGTTCTCATCCCTCTTGCGTTTTCATTTCTTTTTCACTGGATACTGGAAGTGCAATGGTCAGCCTCTCCTGACAAAGAACAGATGTGGGTCACAATGAAGCACGGTAGAGGATGTGTGGTAACTCCGTGGCTAGCTTATAGCCATTAGCCTATTATCTGATCTTTTTCTGAATGATTGACTCAAATGTTAGGTAAGACGATAAAAAATTCATTTTCTCTGGGCCCTTTTCTTTCTCTTTTCTCCAACCTTTTTTGTTCATCGTGCATATCCTTTTTGCATCAAGGCATACCCAGAATATTACGTTGGGGGTTTCAGATTATATTTGGTGAAATAAAATGCATTTGCCCAACACAGCTTTTACTTAACCACAGCAAACCTTCTGAGTTCTAACTGTCCCCTTTCCATGGCAGCTCAGGAGAACCGAAGGAAGGCTCAGGGTAGGAACTCCTGGGGATACTCCTCCACTTGAGATTCTGGCTGGAGGCTAATATTGTCCATTGAGACCAGAGGTGACTGGCTTTCTTGCTGAGTGCTTACTGAGAACCAGTGTGGGTGTGGGATGACTTGACTAGAGGTCTCGCCAGCCCTGGTGTGGTCCCTTGTGGAAGGGTTCAGCCAGGGTTACTGCTAAGAAGCTGGAGGGTTTAGATGAATATGCAGCCTGCCCTCCTTCATTCAAGTTAATGACTGTGGATCTTCCAGACTCCCCCCCACCCCCCGCCCCGTCCACGCTGACACGCCCGTATGCGGCTGTGGTTGTCAAGGATGAGCTACCAGAGAGGCCCCTTTGCCAGCCGGACCAGTGAAACGGAGACCAAGCAGTGCACCACCAGTGACAAAATCCAAACTCCCAAGTGGGACAAAATTCTTCATCCCAAAACTTATGTGCCTATGTACCTCCAGGAAATACGGACATTAAAAAAAAAAGTGTAAACACCCAGTAAACAGTTAAGCTAGGCTGCAGGCACTGTGTTAAGCACTTTATAATATTATCTCATTTAATCCTCTTAAGGTCCTCTCTGGGTGGGTTCCATTACTGCCTCTGTTTATAAAGAAAATGGAACCAAGAGAAGGTAAGTGATTTGTTAAAGGTCAAACTCTTAACAGGTGGCTAAGCAAGGACTTGAACTCATGATATGATCTCTTCCTACCTCTCTGATTTTATATCCTCCCCAGGTGGTCTCTCGATCACCCCACTGGGCTTCTGGCTCTTGCCGGAAGAGCCAAGCTCACTGTGTTTTGACACCTGAGCACATGCTGGTCCCTCCACCTGGTCTCTCCCTCCCTCAGGTAACACGTGGGTTTCTCCCTCCTTCCATCCAGGTCTCAGTTCAAATCGTACCTCTTTAGGTTTCCTTTTTTTTTTTTAATTTAATGTTTTATTTATTTTTGAGAGAGAGGGGGAGAGAGAAGGAGAGAGAGGGAGGGGGAGAGAGAGAGAGAGAGAGAGAGAGAGAGAGAGAGAGACCATGAGCAGGGGAGGGTCAGAGAGAGAGGAGACACAGAATCCGAAGACAGGCTCCAGGCTCTGAGCTGTCAGCACAGAGCTCGACGCGGGGCTCAAACCCACAAACCACGAGATCATGACCTGAGCCGAAGCTGGACGCTCAACCGACTGAGCCACCCAGGGGCCCCTCTTTAGGTTTCCTTTAACTCTCCTAACTACAAGTGGTATCTCCCACCCTTGTCAATCTTTATCTCTAAATCCTGCCTTATTTTTCCTTTTAGCAATTTTTTTTTCCCAGCCTAGACCACTGTCCTGAACCCGAGGCTGTGATGACCAGTTTCTAACTTGACATCCTTGCCTGGCTATCTATTAGTCTCCTCAGAGTCACCGGAGCCATATCCAAAAGTGAACTCTGATCCCCCTCCCACTGTCCCCCCTTCTGCTATCCTCCTCATTTCAATGAATGGCAACTCTATTGTAATCCCTGAGGGCAAAGCCTTGGAGTCACTTTTCAGGTCTTTCCTTTCCTCACATCTCCTGCCAAACCTGTCAGCAAATCCTGTTCTCTGCCTTCAACATAAGTCCTGGCTCCAACCGCTTCTCACCACCTCCAGGCTGCTTCCTGGCCTAATCACTATTGCTTTCCACCCATATTAGTGCAATAATCTCTTGACGGAGCTCCCTGCTTCTGCTCTAGGTCTGTTCAGTTTGTTCTTCACAGAGCAGCCAAAGCGATCCTCTTAAGATATTAGTCAGACTGCATCAGGCCTCTGCTCAAAACTACCAATAGGTGCCCATCTCACTCAGAGTAAGTGCAGGAGCCCTCACAATGGGCCAGCAGCCCCTAACCTGCGTGCCCCATTACCTTTATGACTGTCTCCCAGAGAGCTAGAATAGATAAAGGCAGTATTTACTGGAAGAGTGAATGAATCGAAAGCACTCACTATAGATCTGCTTATTCCTCTGTTTGTTATCTTTCTCCACCCTACTGCACCCCGCACTGTAAAACAGAATTCAGGCCCCCGAGCTTTGGGGTATTCTCCAAGTCCCCTGACATTTCCCAGTCACAGTTTTGCATGGTAATTTGCAGTAATTTGACACTATATTTGCCTGCTTTTCTTCTAATGCTAATGGTTCAAAACTAGTATTTCAAGTTCCACACATGAATTTTCAAACAGCTGCTGTGCTGAGGCCTGGTCCTTGAGAACAAAGTCAAAACACTCACGTCAGCTGTCAGCATAGAAGGGTGCAGCCAATAAAGGTTGGTTCCCTAATCATTTCTCAGGACAAAGAAAAGGCACGCCTCAGCTCAGCTGTCAGCGGGGTGCAGATGCAGGGGGTGGGGACCCAGGAGCGGGATGGCTCTGTGGCCAGCTGAACACCCCCTTGTTGTTTTATGGCTACTCTGTAGGCTTTTCCTCATTTGCATCAACCTTTAGAACAGGGAAGTAAAATCTGTCTCCGGCCACCCGACTCCCCGTCAAGTGCTTTTACTTCCTTCCTGTTCGCTGTAAGAACAGGTGCTCTTCTGCTCTGGAAAGGATTCTCAGCTGAGGGGGCCACATAAGCATTTTCTGGGCATTCCTTTTTGAATGTTTCAGTGGAAGGAGACTTCCAGCTACTCTCCTTGCTAGCTCTGTGAGGCACATCACATCCCTTCTTTCCGTTTGGTAAAAATGGGTTTCTCATCTGTAGAATGGGTACATTATTTGCTTTGTCTAGTGTTGTGCGTTTCAAATGAGATGATGGGATGCAATAGTAGTTTGAAGATATTAGGTGTATATAATTTTCATTCGTAATAGAATAAAAGCATTTTACAAGAAAATAGAAAAGTGGTTGATGGAAACTGTGTTCTGCCCTGTCAGCACGGAGCCTGATGAGGGGCTCAAACTCAAGAACCGCGAGATCATGATCCTGAGTCAAAACCAAGAGTCGGTCACTTAACTGAGCCACCCAGGCGCCCCTCAAATCCCCACTTTACACCTTAAATAACTTACACTTTTATATGTCAATTACATCTCAATAAGGCTGCAATTTAAAAATAAGAAAATGCAATACTTACCATCTATTAAATCCTTCTACGGTAGGTAAACGGTCTTACCTGAGAAACACAAGCGAATGTCTCCTGGAGTAAGCAGTTGCACTGTTCTCCTCTACTTAACCCCTCCAGAGAGCAGTTAGTGAAATTTGAGTTTTCTTTCTCCAAAAGATTTCTAGCACCTTAATAGAGAAAAAGAGTAGATGGTTTTCCAACCTGAGACCTGTTCTGGACTTTCTTTTTATAGCTCAATAAAACTCCCATTAATTTTTCAGGTTTTGTGGTTGTTACTGGTAAGATGTAATAAAATATAACACAACCTTTTAAAAAATTAACTTCAAAGAAAATTACGTGTATTTGTTTCTGAAGCCTGCTGTAACAAATTACAGTGGTTTCAAACATCGCACATTTATTCTCTTACAGTTCTGGTGGCCGGGAGTTCAAAATCAGTGTCTCTGGGCTAAAGCAAAGATGTCGTAGGGCTGTGCTTTCTCTGGAGTTTCTAGGGGAGGAACTGTTTCCCGGGCTTTTGCAGTGTCTGGTGGCCGCTGGCATCTCTCAGTTCCTGGTCCCGGCAGTTTTTTGCAAAGCTTTCACTTTAGCATCTTCAAATCTCCCTCTGTTTGTCATCGTTACACCAACTCCTTTCTCTCTGTTACAAATCTCCCCTGCTTCTTCTTAGAAGGACACTGGTGGTCATATTTAGGGCCACCTGGATAATCCACCATACTCTCCTCGTTACAAGATCCTTAATTTAATCCCATTGACAAAGACCCCTTTTCCTTATAAGGTAACATTCAAAGACTCCAGGGATTATTACCTGGTTATCTTTGGGGTCATTAATCAACCCACCACTGGAAAGGCGCTATTGCTTTAAAAATGAAGTTCATGGGGTACCTGGGTGGCTCAGTAGTCAGTTAAATGTCCGTCTTTGGCTCAGGTCATTATCTCACTTTTGTGAGTTTGAGCCCCACATCAGGCTCTGTGCTGAGAGCTCAGAGCCTGGACCCTGCTTTGGATTCTGTGTCTCCCTCTCTCTCTTCTCCTCCTCTGCTCACACTTTGTGTCTTTCTCTCTCTCTCAAAAATATATAAACATTACAATTTTTTAAAAGTTAAAAAATATTTTCCAAAATAATAATAGTAATAGTAATAATAAGAATAATAATACAGTGCATTCTACATGCTGGATACGGTTTTAAGCACATTGGGGAGGGCCATGTGTGTATGGGTAATCATTTATTTCTCACTTTGAAGATTTTTGACTCATATCTATTCAAGAAATGCAAGAGACCTTTTGGCCCCCCTACATTGCTCACTTCATTTTTGTGCCAGGAAAATAATTTAGTTATTTCAGCAATAGGAATAAAAATTTATAGGGAAAAGAGAGGTGGAAGGATTGTCCACCCATTCATGTTTCCAACAAGAGTACAATGATTTAAATTTGAAATGCATTGCATATGTACCTTAAAGTATAATTATTAGAAAGTTATAAGCCCTCCAAATGTTTTCAATGCAACTGCTTAACAATACATGAGTTAATTAGACAAGCGACGATAGACTGTGTGGATAGCAAGGAAGCTAAGCTAATGGGAATTGATGACTAAAAGAACCAAAAGAGCCACAGTAGAAAATATAACCATCACAGAATAACACTGATGACAAGACGTGCCTCCCGAGAACAGCAGGAACCCCATCCCCCACCTGTGGGGGTTCATGGACAGTAGGAACTTTGATAGAGTAACAAGCATTGCCTAGCAACCAGTCTACTGAATCACAGGGTTTAGTAAACTGTAGACTATGATAATTTTCACTACAAATACTTTTATTAATTCTCAGAGGCTTAGCAAGTCTTGGTAATAATGACGATGAAACTTACATTTTTGAGCCCTTACTTTGTGGAAATGTACTGAGCTAAATACTTTAGTGCATTAATGTCTTAATTTTGTATGGGTAGGAATTATGAAACTGAGGCACAGTGAAGTCAGGTAACTTAACTCCAAATTACATGGCTAAAAAGTAGTTGAGCTAGGGGAAGATCCCAGGCCACCCTTAAGAATAAAAATCAAAGGCTATGGAGGAGTTTGGGCCAATCTTCAAGAATCATAGTTTTAGAAAATTAGACCACGGCTTCTTCCAGGGTTCATATGTATAACTATAAGCACTTTTATGACCTCTATTCAGGTTACCTTAGGACTACATTATAATCATCAGGGTGCCTGGGTGGCTCAGTCGGTTAAGTGTCCGACTCTTGATTTCAGCTCAGATCATAGCCTCACAGTCTGTTAGAGTGAGCCCTGCATCCTGCTCTGTGCTTACACCTAGGAATCTGCTTTTTAAATTCTCTCTCTCTTCTTGTTGCTCCTCCCTTGCTTCCTCTCTCTCAAAATAAATAAATAAACTAAAAAAAAAGGATTGCATTATTATTACCATTTACCTATAGATTTCCCCCATGAAATTGTCAGCTCCAGGATATCAGAGAACTCATTTTGTTCTTCTGTTTTCTGTGGCGCTACAGAAATGTCTAGCACATCTTAAAGGCTTGAAGTATGTTAATACTCTTCGTTTAACTGATTCACATGGTAGAACTGAACACCATATTTTACATCTCTGTGGATCTCCACATTTTATTTTAGTAAATACGTATCCACCACTAGCCATGGAACCTCAGTCATGGGGTAGAGTGGTGATAAACTTAGGTGTGATGCTCCGCACCAGAAGTTTGCATCCACTGGTGAGACAGGTGTGGAAGGAGCAATTTATATGATACAAGAAGAGATGGCATCCCGAGCAAGCTGTAAAGATGCTACTTCTGAAGGAAGGTCAGGGAGGGACTTGTGGGCAAGTGTTCAAGCTTGAGAGTTGAAAGCTGAGAGATGGGGGTGCCTGGGTGGCTCAGTCGGTTAAACGTCTGGCTTCGGCTCAGGTCATGATCTCACGGTTCTTGGGTTCGAGCCCCGCATCGGGCTCTGGGCTGACAGCTAGCTCAAAGCCTGGAGCCTGTTTCAGATTTTGTATCTCCCTCTCTCTCTAACCCTTCCCTGCTCACACTGTCTCTCTGTCACTCAAAAATAAAAATGAAGAAAAGAAAGCTGAGAGGTGGTAGGTCAGGTGGAAGTGGGCAGGTGATGATGGGGAGGTTAGTGTCTGAGGTAGAGGGATGGTGTGTTGAAAGGTGCAGAGATGAGAAGCATGAAGCGCTTGAAGGCCCAAAATAACTTCATCATGTTCTTGAGCAAACAGGACAAGAGGAACAGAGGCCACCAAGAGGCTGGGTTACTAAGCATGGGCCAGCTCTGAGAGGTCCATGTTAGGAGTATGGACTTTATCCCAAGGTACTAGGAAAACAGTGGAGGGTTTTTGGCTTTGCTTTTGTTTTTTTAAGTCTTTATTTATTTATGTATTTATTTTGAGAGAGAGAAAAAGCACAAGTGAGGGAGGGGAGAGAGAGGGAGGGAGACAGAAAGAATCCCAGGCAGGCTCTGTGCTGTCAGTGCAGAGCCTGATGTGGGGCTCGAACTCATGAACTATGAGATTGTGAACCAAGCCAAAAATTAAGAGTCAGATGCTCAACTGACTGAGCCACCCAAGAACCCCAACACTGGAAAGTTTTAAGTAAGGTTAGTATCCTGCTAGGCTTTATATCCAGAATGGTTTGATTTGTTATGGTGCAGAAAATGGCTTGTAAGAAGTAAAACAGAAGCCAGGAAGACCAGTAAGAGGTTATTTCAGGGGTCCAGGTGACAGAGGATGGTGATGGCAGAGACAGAAAGAAGCTTCAGGAACAAGGTCTAGACAACTGAACAGATCACCTAAGTTCCTAATTAAAGCATTGCAAAAAAAACTTTCTCAAACTGCATCACTAATCTCATCCTCTGTGATATTTGGGGGGAAGAGTATGGGGCCACCATGATGGGGGAGCTGGGCACGACTGAGCGGGCAGAGGCTGGAGACCACTGTTTCCAACCAGAGCTGTGCGTCCGAATCGCCTGGAGAGCCCAGGGCCCCATTCTACATCTGCTGACTCACATTCTCCAGAGGTGCTTTCAATACCCTTCAGTTAAGAACGTTGTGTCTAGGGCAGGAAGAACTGAGGCCCTGAACAGGGCTTTTCAGAGAATAGTGATGTGGGAATTACTGAGGAGGTATAATTTTCAGGACTTGGCAACCAATTGGAGGTGACACAAAGAGAAGAGGAAGGTTTAACAGACAAAGGTATCTGCGATACCTTAAGAACTGGGATTTTGTGAGGAGGGGATAAAGTCACCCATGTGGGCGCAGGTTGGATTTCAGCCTCCTGTCGGCCCCTCCCGTCTGCACATCAGTCATACGCGGTGGTCCTGGTTTTCCATCTGGAACCTGGAGGCCTAGGCCTCGTAAGGGGTGGGCTGGTTAGCAAAGAGACAGGTGGGTTCAGTTTGGATCCTGTTATGTTTGATAGATGGTAGAATATCTCTCCATGTGCAGGCATTACAGCGGGTAAATGGACATGGGGGCTACTGCTTGTTCAAGTCCAAGGGTGGAGCTGAGAGCTATTAGCATAGTGGCAAAGGCCAAAGGCAGGACAACTGGTGTAGTCAAAGAGATGCTTACAGATAAAAAGCAGAGTTCCCAATTTCTCAAGTGTAACTCATGGCAGTTAAATTAAATTTGGCGGGAATAAACAATCACTTGCAGAGTAACCAATAATAGCACAGAATTCTCTCCCTAAAACTCAAAGGTTGTTTTCCTGAACTTTAATCTACAAAACAGCAAAAAAATTCTATGTTTGGGTAACTTAAGGTCTTAGAGAGAAAGTAGGACCGAGAAGCCAACCTTGTAGGAACTTAGAAATATCACGTTTTGTAAACTCAAACAATGGAGTGCCTACTAACCAAACAGACCTTCGGTGGTGACATTAAACAGGACCTAAGGTAAAGGGCGCTGGACAATTAATTGTCATGTACCGACTCCTGCTCGCTACATGCTTTTCAGGATTTCTCTGCCATTTCACTGAGATGGTTATACGTTCGCTTTGCATCATTGCAGGAGATGTTTATTTGCATTTTAAGATATGTTTCCTTTTTTCCTGTATCTGGTTTCTTGCTCAAGTGTCCAGCCCTTTCTGATTTGGAGTTGTTTTCTCCTGCTTCTTAGAATAACTCAGATGTTTGTGAAGGAACATTTGCATAGCTGAGTAGATTATTCTCACACAGAGCAGAGCATTGCAATCTAGCTCTGCCAGTTCCTCTTGGAGGTTTCAGTTCTCTTAGCAGAGAACAGCTAATAATATAAAGCAACACTCGCTGGACATTTCTACGCACTCAGTGTTTGGCTCAGGGTTTTACATACGTTGTGCTATATACCCTTACAATAACATTGTGAAGAGTATTTTTATCGCCATGTTAGAAATGAGGAAACTAAGCCACAGCCTAAAAAATGTGATCCAGGGGTGCCTGGGTGGCTCAGTCAGTTAAGCGTCAGGCTTCGGCTCAGGTCATGATCTCACGGTTCGTGGGTTTGAGCCCCCCATCGGGCTCTGTGCTGACAGCTAGCTCAGAGACTGGGGCCTGCTTCAGATTCTGTGTCTCCCTCTCTCTCTGACCTTCCCTGCTCATGTTGTCTCTCTCTGTCTCTCAAAAATAAATTAAAAAAAAAATTGTGGTCCAGGTAATCTCACATGTCAGTGATAGACAAAGATTTGAATTCAGGTTCAGCTGGACTCTGTAGCCTTAAAGTTGCGGGGTTTTTTTTTATGGAAAAATACACATAACATAAATTTACCATGTCAAGCATTCTTAAGTACACAGCTTAATGGCATTATGTGCATTCAAACTGTTGTGTGACCATCACTCTGATCCACCTCCAGAATCTTTCGTCTTCCTAAACCAAAACTCTGTACCACTGAACAATAATTCTCTCCTCCCCCTCCCTCCTGGAAACCACTGCTTCACTTTCTGTCTCTATGAATTTGATTATTCTAGTTACCTCATCTAAGTAGAGTCGTACAGTATTTGTCCTTTTGTACCTGGCTTATTTCACTCAGCATAATGTTTTCAAGCTAGGTAGTAGAATGTGTCAGGATTTCCTTCCTTTTTTATTTTTAAATGTTTTATTTATTTTTGAGAAAGGGAGAGACAGCGTGAGCAGGGCAGGGTCAGAGAGAGGGAGACACAGAATCCGAAGCAGGCTCCAGGCTCTGAGCTAGCTGTCAGCACAGAGCCTGATGCGGGGCTCGAACCCATGAACCGTGAGATCATGACCTGAGCCGAAGTCGGATGCTCGACCAGCTGAGCCACCCAGGTGCCCCAGGATTTCCTTCCTTTCAATGGCTGAATAATAATCTATGATATGTATATATCAAATTTACTGATGGGCATCTGGGTTGTTTATACCTTTTGGCTATTGTAAATAGTGTTGCTGTGAGCCATGTCCCAGCTTTCAATTTAAGGTCCTAAATCTTTTTTATTTTTTACTTTAAAAAGAAAATTTAATGTTTATTATATTTTTGAAAGAGAGAGCATGAGCGTGAGCAGGGAAGGGGCAAAGAGAAAGGGAGACACAGAATCTGAAGCAGGCTCCAGGCTCTGAGATGTCAGCACAGAGCCACCCAGGTGCCCCAATTTTTAACTTTTTTTAAAAGTGTATTTATTTATTTGAGAGAGAGAGAATGTGTGTGTGTGAGCAAGTGCTCGTGCCAGTTGGCGAGGGGCAGAGAAAGAGGGAGAGAGAGAGAATCTCAAGCAGGCTCCACGCTGTCAGCACAGAGCCCTATGTGGGTCTTGAATCCACAACTGTGAGATCATGACCTGAGCTGAAATCAAGAGTGGGACGCTTAACCAACTGAGCCACCCGGGGGCCACAGGTCCTAAATCTGCAGCACACGCTCCACAAAGCAGTGAGATCACGGCTCTGAGACCACGGTTGATGAACATGCAGTTTCCTTTACATAATTCAGAACAACACACTCCTGACATCACAAGAAAGGAGAGGAAAGAGTACAGGAACTTTATTACCTTCCCCACGACTTCCCAGCAGAGAAACAGATGCTGCTATTGTCAGTCTGATTATACCTGGAATCAGCGTCAGAAGTTATGAAATACAAGTCACAGTTCTTCTCTTTTATGGTAAAAACCAAAACAAACAACTCCTACATTTTTACCAGTATTAACACGCCCTTTTTTTTTTTTTTTCCGAAGAAAACTGCTCTTTGTATAATTTGTATGACAGTGCGAGTCCAGCCATCCCCCATCCTGGCTGTCTGGTTCTTTCCTTGTGTATCCATGGGCACTTTTGCTCATGCTGATATTTGCACAGATCCGTATCACTGGGAAGACACATTTCCCAACTCTCCTTCCGTCACGTTCTGTCTTAACAGATCAGGAATAGTCTATTTCTTGGTAATTCACTAGAAAAATGTAAAAGCAAAACCCTGTATCACAATTCTCCTTGGTAATCTCTCAGTGCCAAACTTCTTCTACATCAACTCTCTTTCTCTCTCCCTCTCTCCCAAGGCCCCTCCCCTTTCCTTCCTTCAGTGTTTCCTGATACCAGTGGCTCAGGGTCCCTGGAAGATGTTGGATGGGAGTCACCAGTGTGTCAGAGATTCGAGAAACCTCAGGGTTTCAGGGGAAAGACCCACCTGCACTTTGCTTCTGCAGCATCACCCAAAGCTGCCCTGGACATACATCCAACTCTGCTACCTTCCCTGCCACACTGCCCTCTTCCAGCCCCCAGCTCCACACTTCTCTCATGATCGGTCCTCGGAATGACTCGAATCCACAGGCAGGTGCACCTAAATTCTTAGGACTTGGGGAAAGGTGTACAGAACTAAACGTGAGTGCTAGTGTTTCCAGCTCCTCTCTGCCAGAGAGGAGGTAGCTGTCCCTTATTCAGAATGACAGGGTCAAGGAAAGTAGGGTCCAAAATCTCAAACTGAACTGAGGGAGAACCAGGGAGTGAAGCTGGTAGACCAGCAAAGAACATAAGACAGATTTTATATCACAGTCAGAGTGCAAAGCCAGGAGATGGAGGAATCGCGTAGGGAAGGTCACAAGATTCAGAAACCCGAGCTATCATCCTGCCCTTTGATGCCCAGGCTGTGGGCTAAGGGTCAGCGACAGAGCCCATAATATTCCTCCTCTGGTTCCGAGAGGCAGGCAGAGAAACATATCCGAAGGTCTTCCCTGTGGTAGCTTTGAAGACTAAGCTGGCTATGAAGAGAAAAACCATCTTAGAAGGGTGGGTATTTTGTATTCAGTCACTTTTTGTTCTTACGGAGGATTTCTACTGTGGGCCACCTTCATGTATTTATGCATTAGGAAAAACACATTTTTGTATTACATCGATGTTCCCTCTGAATTTTTTAGGCTGCAAGATGGAATACCTTGTTATGGGCTTCACAGAATAGGAAATTGGAATTCGTGGGAATAGTTATTAATTTTGAAATGAAATACAGTTTAAAGCAGGCTTACCTGAGGCTGTGGCTGCTGGGCATCATGCATTTGAAAGCTCTTGCCATCACCCAACTTCTCCCTCTCCAACCAAGCAAAGATCTTCCCTGGCTCTTCTCCACATAGTCAATCTCAACTCATTGTTCAAGATGCAGCACGACGCCGACTCTTCTAAGAAAGCAGCATCTCTGCGTCAGCCCAGGGGCTTCTCCCCGCCTTTTTCCATCCTTCTGCACGACCTATGAGAGGAGCACACTCTCCAACACCTTGAGGGGGGTCCTTTTGCTTTGTGTATTCTTCAGGCATTTCAGGAGTGTTGTTCCTTGAGAAGACCTGAGTGAAGCATGGACTTTGTATGGTCTTGTCCATCGTGTAGGTCCGGCCAAGTCCTGGGCCCCAAAACGGCTTTCAGAAAGGACCTGTTGACTCAATCATCAGGAAATCAGGAATGAAGGGCCTTTCCTCTTTCATCGCACCTCAGTGCCACGGTTTTGCAGGACTATTTGGAAGGAGGACACGGTGCTGTCTTAGCAGACCTTGTTTCCCACACTTTCAGTTAATGCCTTCCGCGGTCATTTCCTAACCTCATAGCCAGAGGGGAACACCAGGAACAGGGAGAGGTAGATGTATGAGTCAGGATTTTACAGAGAATCAGAGCCAACAGAAAGAGAAAGAGAAAGAGACAGAGAGAAAGGTGTGTGTGTGTGTGTGTGTGTGTGTAGAGAGAGAGAGAGAGAGAGAGAGAGAGATTGATTTTAAGGAACAGGTTCACGTGACCGTGGGGCCTTGGCAATGCCAAAATCTCCAGGGCAGGCCGGCAGGCTGGAGACTCGGGGATGTACCGCCGTCTCTGCCTGCTGGCAGAATTCCTTCTTACTTAGGGGAGGTCAGTCTTTGTTCTACTGAGGCCTTCAACTGATCTGTGAGGCCCGCCCACGTAACAGAGGGTAATCTGTATTCAAAGACTGTATTCAAAGTCCACAGATTTCATTTTTAAATTTTAATCTCAGCCAAAAACAGCCTCATAGAAACATCCAGAATCGTGTTTTGCCACGTATCTGGGCACCATGGCCCAGCTAAGTTGACATATTAAATTATCCGTCATGGTGGGGCTGAGGCAAAGACATTTCCTTTCATATAGGGGAGTTTCACGACCTGCTGGACTGACTTACAAACAGAGGCTTTGGTGGACAGGCCTCTAAGCCCTATTTTCAAGCGAGACTAGAATACAAACAGGTCTCTAAATGGGAAAAGGTCAAAAGGGAGAGGCACATGCAGATCCTGATTGTTGATTTTCACAAGGAAGTGGACAGATGGGCAAACCTCCCGGTAAGAACATAAGGCACCTCTCTCTGAGGGGCCAGAGACAGCTGTTGAGGGCAACTGCGAGACCCCAGTGCACCCCCAGACCCAGCTGGTGGTATCCGCTGCGGACCTGCTGCTGCCCCCACCTCCCCTCACAGGCCCCCTTCCCTCCAGGTGCCCAGCCCGAGCAGCAGGTTTGGTCAGAGCGTCTCACAGCCTGGACAGCCCCAGCTGTCTTCCTCGGCTTTCCTCCCCCACTCTGAGCAGACCCTCTGTTCTCTTTCTCACCCAGACGACCCTTGTACCCTCCTTCAAGGTGCTGCTCAGTCGCCATCTCCACCCTCAGTTTGTGCTGCCCCGACTGGCCCACATTTTCTTCTCCTCTGTGAAACCGATGCTGTGCCCGCTCAGAGCAACACGGCCTCCCTTCACCGGGGGTTATCTGCTTTTCTGTCTCTGGTATTTTGATCTGTAAAGTGAGGATAAGAAATAACTAACTCCCAAGAGCTCCTGGATGGTAAGCAGGTCAGGTAAGCAGCTGACTCCTGATTTTGGCTCAGTTCATGATCTCATGGTTCATGAATTCAAGTCCTGCATCAAGTTCTGTCCTCACAACATGGAGCCTGCTTCAGATCCTCTGTCTCCCTCTCCCTGTCCCACCCCCCTCTCAAAAATAAACATTAAAAAAATTTTTTTAAAGAAATAACTACCTCACAGAATTGTGTAAAGACCTGCTGATCTAATGTATAGAACACGTATTAATCATTAAATAAATCATAGCTCCAACAGTTAGATTAAAAGCTAACCCAGATGCTGAAAACACGGTCCTTAAGGAAGAGAGAAGCTACTTCTTCCTCACGTAAGAGTGATGCAGCCACACTGGGAAGGAAGGCAGTCCTTAGTGCTGCAAGGTCAGTGGCAGTTCCTCCCCCTTTATTCCCTGCCATCCTAGGGTGTTGTCCTCATCGGCACAGGTGAGGCGGGATTACTGCAGGGTCCCCATTACAGCCAGCGGGTAGGAGAAAGAGAAAAGCTCAGATAAGTGACTTTCCCTTAAGCAAGTGACACATATATAACTTTCCTCATCTTTGCGAAGATGATCACATGGCCATTCCTAACTCCTGGGAGGCTGTGAGATACAGTCTCTAGCTTAGCAGCCTGTGCTGAGCCAGAATTAGTCTGTTACCCGGAAGGAGGAGAGAATGGGATTGGTTGGAGGTGGGGGTGTGTGGCAATAAAAGCAGTCTGCGACAGTGGCTTTTGTATTATTAGTGTGTGGCTTAAAAACAATACCGGCGCGCCTTCATTATCTTCCCACTATGATTACACTGTATGGTCCTTGAAGGCAAGGATGTTGCCCACCTCATCAGTTCCTCTCTTTATAGCTCAAGAACCAAGCCAGAGACACATTTTTGCAGGGTGTTGGAACAAATACTTGGATTCCGTTGTACGCATCAAGCAACAGAGCACTAACGATTATACTTCAAAATCAAGTACCCCTAATTAAAAAAAAAATTTATTTATTTGAGAGATAGGGAGAGAGGGAGAGAGTGTGTGTGAACAAGTGAGGGAAGGGCAGAGAGAAAGAGGGAGACAGAGAATCTAAAGCAGGTTCCAGGATCTGGAGCTGTCAGTGTGAAGCCTGACCAGGGCTCGAGCTCACAAACCTGAGATCGTAACCTGAGCCCAAGTGCTCAGATGCTTAACTGACAGAGCCAGTCAGGTGTCCCAAGTAGCCCTTAATTTTTGAAAATGATATCTTTGAATTACATTGTCTATAAAGTAAATAACATTTTTCTAGTTTATTTCCATTACAAACCCTTAGAGGTATTCCTGAGAGAGGAAATCAATCTGATTAGCATAGAAAAAGTAGGGGCTATGTAGCACTTTGGAAAAGGAAGTGATGTGAAAACTATAAATGCTTTGATTGAAAAGTAAGAATTTTAAAAACTGGTATTGGATATAAAGTATTTTTAAAAGTGTTCAGCAATAAAATTTAACCAATATCCTCCCTTGTCCCTTGCACAATTTTGGTATTTCCCTTAGGTTTGTGTGTCTATTGTTTCTGCCTATGTCTCTGACCACAATTTGTCAGTTTCTTGAATCATTGTTCTCTATGCCCCCACCAACATGTTTCTGTAGTCACCAAGATTTACCATTCATCCTCTCCTTTTCTTACTCTACTCTTTTCAGGTGGTCCCCTTCATTCTAATATGTTTTTTAATACCAAGATTCATGTTTTATTTTGAATTCCAGCTTAGAATTTCCAAGTGTCTATGTGATGCCTGCATCTGAATGTCCCACGGCTAGCCCCAGCACCACCTGCCTAAAGGTGAGCTTGTCATCTGGCTGTTCAATCTACTCCTTCTTCTGTATTATCTACCACAATTAGAATCACTACCATCCAGTCTAGACTCCAAGTAAGGGACTTATCCTTACTCATTTCTACCCTCTGCCCTTCTCCAAGTCCCCTCCCTAGAATCTATGTGGTTACCAATGCCTGCCATTTCTAGCTTCACAATGTCTTTTGAATCCCTTCCCTCCTCTTCAACTTTTCTATCACTGCCATAAGCTTTTTAAAAACCATCTCTAGCAGTATCATGTTTATTGGTTCTAGTCTTTACCCAGTTGCTTTCTAAAATACATATCTGAAGTTATTACTTCTCTTTAGACAATTGTTTATGGCTTTCCATGGCCATTGGGGGACTGGGTAAATTTTTTGGCAAGAGATTCAGTAATCGCTGTACCTTGGCTTATCCCTTACAATCTTATCCCCTATATTACATAGTAAGAAACCCATAGTCTGACTGTTTGCCTCTTTGACACCTCCTCAAAGTGCTTTCAAAGTCTTACTTCTGTATCTTTGTTCATGCTATTCCACTACCTGGAACATACAAGAAAACCTGTAAGTGCCATGAGGGATAAGGAAATAAAGGACCACTGCTGTCTAGTATCATTAACAAAACCTTTCTTTGGAGGGTGGAGCCTGGGTGGCTCAGTCAGTTGAGCCCCCAGCTCTTAATTTCAGCTCAGGTCATGTTCCCACGGTCACGGGATCAAGCTCTGCATCAAGCTCCAGGCTGAGCAGGCTCCTTGAGATTCTCTCTCTCTCCCTCTACCCTTCTCCTCTTCTTGTCAACTCTTTCTCTGAAATAAAATAAAAAAAGAGAGATGAAAATCGTGAGGTATCATTAAAAAAAAACCAAGAAAATCTATAAGTACCATGAGGGGTAGGAAACAAGAGGATCACTGTTGTCTAGTATCATTAACAAAGCATTTCTTTGGAGGGTGGAACTGCATTGGGGAATGATGAGGCACGTAACCTTGGATCTTCATGGAAAGGTACAGATGACACTGAATATCACGGGGAGTTTACAAATCTACACTTTACTATTTTGGGCAATTTAACTTTGGGCAAACTCCTTTCTCTTCATAGAACCTCAGTTTCACCAACTAAAATGGAAGAAAAGAGCATTATTTAGCTAAAAACAATAATGCCCCTCTAGAATAGATAAATGTCTCAGTTTCTCTGCAGGTTAATGCTAAAATGGAAAACAACACAACACAAAAGCCTTGGATCTACCATGGAGAAGCTGTAAGTTAACCACACTGAGGTTGGAAGCAGGCAGGGCTCGTGCTGAGTACACGGACAACTGCAAGGGGAGCAAGGCGTCAGATGAGAAGTGGGAACCAAGTGAGTCCTCTGGGTTAATTCTTCTCTTTGAGATGGTCCCGCCTTCTTGACACTGACCAGTTCTTCTGGAAGGCAGTAGAGTCAGCATTCCCAGGCAGCAAATTGCTCCCACGGAGCCTCCCTGAGGATGATGAGCAGCATGTGGATGTGATGATGGGGCACTTGGCAAATATCCAGGGAATGAGGAAGGCAGTTTCTGTTACACGCTGGCAGTACCCTTTAGATGTCTGGATGCGACCGAATGGACTACAGGGTCAATGAGATATTTCTCCACACGTGCTCTCCTCCCTAATGCTTAATTTATCTTTTGGTCAAAATGAAATGTGTGTTCTAAATTCTTGTCATGAAAGAATTTTCTCACATCATATATAGCATTATTTTAATGCTAAGGCGATTTGATTGGCTGCCCATTGTGGTTTGTAGAATGTAACATTTTTGATTGGGGACAGAGATGGAACAGGAATTCATTTTAGCTAAATACATGCAAAGAACGATTTTTAGAATATCAGTGAATTGTGGGCCAGAGACATGTTTCACATTTTAGCACCAGGACAAGAAAATTTGTAAGACAATTCTACAGATAATGGAAATCTTACACCTACACCGAGATTGCCCTGGTTTTGCCAGAATGCAGGCCAGCATTTTCTCTATTGCTCACTGCTGCCTCTGGTAACCCAGCCTCTGCCATCGGGATGTCACCTGAATGAACCAGATTTAAGATGCTAGTGGTGAATGAGTGACTACGTGTTCCACACTCACTTAGTAAAAAAGCTTCATAGTGAAGCCCAAAATTTCACTCGAGTGAGCTCATTATGGACCAATGGTGCAAACAAGACCTTGATGCAGTTGGTCAGAAGAGGTGAGAAACTAATCAGGAGAGGAGCAAGGGCGTGAGGATTTGGAGGGCAGTACTGGCTCTCCTTCAGTTTCTCCTGCTGATCCCATGGACTTGTGCCTCAGTCTCAGGTAGGAGTGATGGTGAGCAGAAATGCAAAGGACGGTTTTCACACACAGGTCACTGTACGGCACTGGGAACCAAGGACACGTCTCCTCTGGGATCATGGTGACAGAAGTGGCAGAGGAAGCACATTCCCCATTTCAGTAGAAGTGTTCTAAAGCAGATCTGTGTGGGCTCAGTGTAATTTTGATGGTCAACCTGAGCAGTAGAGGCAGTCATCCTCATTTGGCTTTGCCTGCAAACTTGTGGAAGAGAGTCAGATCAGAAAAATAAAAAAAGGAAATGGCAAATGTCCAGGGGTGGTATAAAGTGTTTGGGGGTTCTCTCCTTGGCCCAGGAAGGCCTGGTGGGGTGGGAAGCCAGAAGCCCTGCAGAAGTAGGTGACAGTGAGCCAGATTAATGTGTTATATCAAGTAACCAAAACAAAGTCTCTTAGATACCCATCGACTCATGCCAGATCCCAAGTCATGACATCACTAAAGAGACTGTTTTCTGTTCTTTTTCCAATTCCACTTGGAGGCTTGGAGGTTTCACTTGACACCATCCTCTTAGATACCCACACAGTTCCCACATGCCGCTGTACGTTTGCTCTTCCACAGAAAGACTGCAAAGATGCATCTTAGTTTCTTCTGGATTTCTTTCAAAGAGAGATATTAAAAGATGAACTTCATATTTTCAGATTTCTATTAGTGTGTGTGTGTAATTTATTTTGTTCTTCTTACAAAGGTCTTCACACCTTGATATCAGCTAGTTGCATTTTGTGTATGTATCTGCTAGCACCTGGACTTCTCAGAGATCACTGTCAGCAATTTCTAAGTATCCTTTCTTGCTATTAGTAATAATTGCACACTTCTGTAATGCTCTTAAGCCCACAGAACGTGTTGACCTAACACCTGCATACATTTTCTTTTCATAAGAAGATATGGACTGCATTTCATGGATGAGGAAACTAAGATTTGAAGGTATTCCTCACAGACTAGCTGCTCAGGGGACAGATGCCGCCTAGATGCAGGTTTCCTGGTGTTAAGTCTTTATTCTCTTATCTATGCAGAAGGACACTTTACTATCAGTGTTATTCAAGAATTGTCTCTAAAATGTAGTTTTATCCAGACCTTATCAACTAAGTTGTTAAGCTGGAAAAAAATGGTAGAGTTCTCTCTCCCTGATATTATTGAGAAAATAGGCCAAAATGTAGCTAGCAGGAAGAAACAGCATTCTAAGAGAACTTGGGCTGTAATTTTGGTGTCTCAGATGGAGGCACCCACTCCATTTCTCAGATGGAGACGGTACTGATGTGTGGTACTGCTCTAAGTGCACAGGTGGCCCACATAGAGTTCATGGTGTGGAGCCGGCTGCCTCTTTCCAGGAACTAGCTGTCTTCTTGTACGTCTGTCCTCGTCTGAAAGCTGGACGTGGTGTGAAGAAGTCTAGTTCTCCTGCTGAAACAACAGCATCACTGCAGCTGTTAAGCCAAAAGCCATCAGCCCATAACACCATAGGACAAAGTGTGCATGGCCCACCTCTCCCCCTTGGCCACCCCCACAAAACTCTGCCTTGTCTGATTTCTCTTCCTCTTCAACACCACTTGGTGTTCACTTTAATGAGATTAGACCTTCTTTGAAAATGCAACATGACTTCATCTTCCCTGTTTAGATATCAAATAACTACCTTTTCTGTTGAATGAAGGATTTTTCATGGTCCTCACAAAATATATTGTCTTTCAAAAACCTACTTGACTTCCATGTTGTTCAGGTGAAGAGCTCCTGTGATTACTGTGGATAAAAGTGTTTGAAACCATGGTGCCTTGACACTGATCACTTCTGGATTCTGGCAAGAGCTAACTTCTCCTTTGCTATTTTTGGGGGCAATGACTCACTGTCACTTCAATAATACAGGAGAGCTACTTAAGGGCCAGTAACAAGGCATGGAGTGGAGCAGGAGGATTTCCTACCAGTTGGATGGTTACCGAGAGTAACTCAAGGCATTCACTAAGCAAGGCCAAGTGCAATCTTCCTGCACAGATCATTTCAGTATCAACGGTGCTATTTTTGTTTCTAACATACAAAAGCAGAGGCAATGCATGAAGACTGCACATTTATTTTCTTTCTAGAGCCCCTTTTGTTTTTCTGACTGTGGTTGGCTCTGTTCCCCTAATTCAGTTCTGGTTTGTGCAAGCATTCCTCATAATGAGCCAGAGGCACGGACCTTGCAGGGGTCTCCCGCATGGGTTTGGCTTTATGGGTGGGACCTGGGCATAGCTTCACACTGGAGCAGCTGCCCACTTGCTTAAGAGGGGCTGGTCCACACACGTGAAGCTGGTCCATCCATGAAGCTGGAGCTATGAAGAGATGCAGGAATTGGGGGTTCCAGGAGTGTTCCACTCACTGGCCTTATATCAATAACGTCTTTACATTTGTGTTTGAAATATGTGTGACAAAATGCTTCTAAGTTGCAAAATCTTTTTGATCTCCATAAGAATTCTGTTACCAGCAAGGATTATTATCCAGAGTCCCTAAATAAAATAACTGAGGACCCTAGGAATAAATAACAAGATAAATAAGAATGAAGGTGACTTATTGTTGCCATTTACTGAGCACCTACTCTGTGCCAAGCATTTGCTGCTTTACTCACATTATCACTGATATGGTATCAACAAGGACGCCAGGTAGCATCTTCAGCCCCATTTCATAGACACAGAATGCGGTGCTTAGTTGCTCAATGAGGTGGTTACTTGCCATAGGTTAGGCTACATAGAAAGCACCAGATCTGGGTATAAACCTAGGATCCTTTGGTTCCAAATCCCAGGACCTGAGTATATGTGTATATATGTATGTATTTAATTTGCTTTCCACAACATCAACATATGCCTTTGTAGTATAATCTACTTGTACCTATTTTAAAATTCATCCTTGATTGGTATTCTCTTCTGTATTCCCTTTCCCATACACCTGGATTTCCCTATCTAATGGTGTCTGGAAAAAACAACAACAAGAGGTCTTAAGATGGCTTGGTAGCACCTCAGGTTATAGTCTATTCTCTCAAGTCATGACATTCTCAAAATGAAAGTGAGTTTAATTACCTTTTTTAGAAAAAGGAAATGCTTATGAGAAATAAGGAAATTGCATTGTGAAATATTATTATCCTAGGTAGGGCATGGGGTTTGGAACACATGCACTACTGTTAGGGCTTTTTCATTGTAATGACAGAAAATCAGTTCAAGATGTTTTTAGCAAAAGGGTGTTTATTGGTTCAGATTCTTGAATCAGGTCTTGGGTAGATCTGAAGGAACAACTAAATGCAGGGCTCTTGTTTTTCCATTTCTCACCTCTGTTTTCCTCTGTGTTCTCTTCCTTCTCAGTCAGGTTCTCTTTAAGGGCTGGTATATGATTTTGCTAGTGCTGCCATAACAAAGGGCCATAGGCTGAGTGGCTTCAAATAGCAGAGATTTATTGCCACACGATTCTGGAGACCAGAAGTCCAGAATCAGTGTTGTTTCCTTCTGGGGGCTCTAAGGGAAGGGTCTGTTCCTGACTTCTGCTCCATGCAAGGGCAGTCCATTGAGGGAACTGCAGGGGGAAAGTCATAGAGTCATGGGAATCCATATTTGAGAAATAATCCACAGTCCAGTGCAGCTGGGAGCAGAGAATATGTTGAGAAATTTCTTTCTCCAGGACTTTGTGGTAGCTTGAGAGGACAATTTTGGCCTTGTTTCTGCTGGATTTGGATCTATAGTTCATTGAATTATTATCTACAGTTCTTCATTTCTTTTTTTTAATAGTTTATTTTCAAATTGATTTCAATATAACACCTAGTGCTTCTCCCCACAAGTGCCCGCCACCATGACCATCACTTTTGTTTTATGCAGTTCTTGGTCCTCATATATCATATGAAAGTAGCTTTCATGGGCCTAAGAATTCTCTAGTTCTAGGGAGAAGCAGAGAGTTTACAAAGAAGAATGGAGAAAAATGAGGAGCTTGTGTGTGGGTCTAATTCCCTTGGAAAAGGGGGAAAAGTCAAAGTTTGGATGTCAGTGGGATACCTTGAAATATTGTTGTGCAAAATCAACTTAATGCAATTGTCTTAGCCAAATCTAAAATGAATCAGTATCTTCAACTTCCTCTGATATAAATCTATACTGTTGACTATTTTAAATTTGACCATTCCCCTCCCCATGTACATGATTTTGTTGTCATTTTATTGTCAATGTAGTAAGGGTCTGTAGGTAGTAAACTCTCTCAGTATGTGTGTGTATGTATTCATTCATTCATTCACATTCATCCATTCAGAAAATGCCTTTATTTAGGCCACAGACTGAGGCCAAGGAGAAGATGCTCAAACACCAGCTCTGTCTCCCAGCTTGCTGAGAGTCTATGATATTACTTTTCATCTGGTCTCTCAATACTTCCTTATTCTCTTTCACTAATTGTTTATTTGAGACTTACATTGTCCCATGCCAAACTTACTTTTGATGCAACATTTAAATTAAGGCTCTCTTGGAAATTTCTCAGAGAATGGTCCCTTTACTTAAAGGATGAACTCAAAAGGTTGTATACACAGGACTGTGAAAGTTGACTTGCAAATGGTGAAGCCAACTGAAAAATTAATTCACATAAGTCATACTCTAGATTTCACCACTGGCCTATCATTTTTCAAAGTAAACTTTTTATCTTGGAATTTTTAAAGATTTATATAAAAATTGCAAAGATGATACAGTAAGTTCTTGTATGCTCCTCGCCAGATTCAATTTCCTTTAATATTATCATCTTGCATTACTCAGATCCATTTATCAAAACTGAGAAACCTACATTGGTATGTTGCTATTAACTAAACTTCACCCTTTATTCAGATGTCATTAGCTTTTCCATTAATGCTCTTTTCCTGTTCCAGGCTCCCATCGAGGATATCATATTATGTTTGATCATCATGTCTCCTTAGTCTCCTCTGATCTGTGACAATTTCTCAAAGACTGATCATGACCATTTTGAAGAGTACGAGTCAGGCATTTTGTAGAATATTCCTTATTTGTCAGTTAGACAAATTTTTAACACATGACCAGAATGCATTTATAGGTCTGGGGGAAGATCATCACAGAGGGAGGTGAATTATCTTTCTTACTATATCACAGCAGGAGGTACATTGGTTTATCATTTGGGGAAGCTATTTCTTCTCTTAAAACCTTTAGCTTTTACCTTTCTTCAGCTAATATGTCTTATGTATGTCTTTGCTTCTTATTTGGCTCTGTACAATCTAGCTACAAAAATCTTCTAATTTCCCTCATACTTCTTAGCAATTTTTTCTTTAATCCTATTCTTTCTTCAAATGTCCCTCTCCATTTTTCTCTCCCTTCCTCTCTCTCTCTGCCCCCTCTCTATCCCCCTTGAGAACATAAGTTCACTCCCTAACTTATTGCCACTTGGATTGAGCCTCTTCTTGGCTTCTGATTTGCTCTTTCATGATCTATAATGATCATCAAATCTGAAAGGAGTAAGAGAAATCAGGAAATGAGGCTAAGATTAGAAAAGACAGTGTGACATCATAGAGAAAGCATAATATACAGACAAGAAGAGTTGAGTCTAAAAGGCAGTTCTTTTATTTGTTGATTTTCCTTTTCTTTATATGCACCCCACTACCGGCCCATATAGAATTATCGTTTTCTGTAACAGACTATTCTTTCAGATGCCATGCCATCACGCGTGGCCCCATCCCTGTTTGCCTAAGATGCTGCTCTCCCCCTCCCCTCCCATCCTATGATTCAATAACCTGGCAAACTCCAGCTCATCCTTCTGGAGATCTAATGTCCAGCGTGGTGATTATAGCTAACAATACTGATACTGGATACTTGAAATTTGCTAAGGGAATTGATCTTAAGTGTGCTCACCAAACAAAAAAAATTGTAACTCTGTGAGGTGATGGGTATGTTAATTATCTTGATTGTGGTAATTATTTTACAATATACACATATATCAAAACATCACGTTGTATACCTTAAAAATATATAATTTTTATTTGCTAAATATAAACAACAAAGCTAGAAAAAAAGAATTAGGTTTTGAGTCTTTTTTAGATCTTCTGAAAGAGTGCATTACCCCCACCTTTGAGTTATCAAATATTCTGTGCATACCTCTTTATGGTCTCTAATATATTGTACCACAAGGTCTGTTTATCTATTTATTGTTTACTTAATGTATTAAACTATTTTGGGTTCTCTGAGAATAGTTACTATGGCTTATATAGGTTTTATTATATCTATCACAGATGTATATTTGACACTGAAAATTTTTACTGAATGACTGGATCAGTTAATATCTAATGTTGAGGAAGTCAAATAATATCACCCTTCCTTAGGTATATTGTAAAGATCAAATGAGACAATTGTGGAAGCACCCAGTTAAGTGTAAAGAGTTATATAAATTTATATTATTATAATCTGCAGTCACCCATTTCTTATTCCCATGAACCTGCTCTGGAGACCCCGAATACTTGGTTTTTATCACTCATGTGTCACTCACCTTACTGTATTTTGTTTTGAGGGTAGATCATGTGTACTAGTTATCCACTGCTGCATAACAAATAATCCCCAAACTTAGTGGCTTAAAATAACAATGATTTAACCTCTCATAGTTTCTGAGAGTCCAGAACTCAGGAATAGCTTAACTGGGTCCCCTGCATCGGGGCTTCTCAGAGACTGTGTCAAGGTATTGCTGGGGCTCTGACCTTCTCAAAGCTCAGCTACAAAAGCATCTGCTTCGAAGCTCACTCACCTGAAGGGGGGCAGCTATAAGTCTTTGCAAGCTATTGTTGGTCAGAGACATCAGTTCCTTGCCATGTGGGCTTCTCCATAGGGCCACACACACATGGCAGCTTGCTTCCCCTAGAGCAAGGGCTAGAAGGAGAGAGAGAGAGAGACAGAGAGAGAGAGAGAGAGAGAGAGAGGTGGTGAGCAAGACTGAAGTTAGAGTCCTTTTGTAATGCAATCCCATCACTTTTTGTAATGATATCCCATCCCTTTTGCCATATTATATTTGTTAGAGGTGAGTCAGTTACTACATCCAGCTCACACTTAAAAGGACAGGCTTAAATGGGGGCATAAATATCAGGAGGCAGGAATCATGGGGTCATCCTAGAGGCTCCTACCACGGCATACTACTTACTCTGATCTCTGTAAGATCTAGCCCTGGTTAACATAAAATAGGTTCTTCATAAGCGGTTAATAAATTGATTTAAATAGAACAAAGCTGTTGATACCCTGAGATAAGACAGGTGCTGCCACCAGGAGAAAGGTTCCCCATCACTTCCCTTTCTCTCAGCACCAGGGATTTGCATCTGTGTGCTGGGCATCCGGATCCTGTGCTGAGCACAGCAGGAAGGTGAGGGTCAGTTAAGGAAAGCAACACAAAACCTATCTGAAGGATCGCTCCAGTGTCTTTCTTGCATTGTGTCTTGAACCATGCATTATTTATTTACATGTAGCCGGTAATCATTTAGTCATTCACTCAACAGAGATTAACTGTTTTCTATGTGGCAGGTTCTAGAAATCCAGTGGTAAAGAAAAGGAAGTCCCTGCTCAAGTCTGCATGGTAATGATTATTTTCCTTGGGGGCTTGACATGGTTTCTCTATTAGTTTTTGGGAAAAGAAGCCAGACTTGATTACACTCTGATTGCTATGTCATGAAGTCCTGGAGGGAATATCTGAAAAGATATTAGCTCATAGCAGAAGGGATGCTACTTTCCTAACTCCCTTACCGTCTTCAAGTCTTTGCTCACCTATTTAATAAGACTTGTCCTGACCATCCTAGTTAATGATGTGAATGAATCCCTCTACACCCAATGCTGATTCTCCTTACCCTTTCCTACTTTCTTATTGTCCATATATATCACTTGTTCTCTTTCACATTATTTACTTATTATCTTTGCCCTCTAGTGTTTATCACTCCTGTTTGAATTAAAATTGTTTTTAATGTTTAATTATTTCAAGGGAGAGAGAGAGAGAGAGAGAGCAGGGGAGGAGCAGAGAGAGAGGGAGATACAGAATCCAAAGAAGGCTCCAGGCTCTGAGCTGTCAGTACAGAGCTTGATGTGATGCGGGCTCAAATTCACAAACCACAAGATCATGACGTGAGCCGAAGTTGGATGCTTAGCCACTGAGCCACCCAGGCACCCCAACCCCTGTTTGAATTTAAATTTCATAAGTGTGGGGGCATCTGGGTGGCTCAGTGGATTAAGCAGTTAAGTGTCTGACTCTTGGTTTTGGTTAAGGTTATGATCTCACAGTTGGTGGGTTCAAGCCCCAACCTGATCTCTGTGCTGACAGTGTGAGGCCTACTTGAGATTCTCTGTCTCCCTCTCTCTCTGCCCCTCCCCAACTCACGCTGTCTCTGTGTCTCTCAGAATAAATAAATACACTTAAAAAAAAAAGTTCCACAGGGGTTGGGATCTTTATTATTTTTTCTGCTGTATCTCCAAAGCCTTGAACAATGCTTGGCACATAGCTGTGTATTAGGGAAAGAAAGGATAAAATAAGAAGAGAGGGAAAGTTTAAGACCTGAAGTCCCTGGGGAAAACACATATTTAAAACAATGCTGGGAACATCTGATCTCAAGCAAACTCGCTCAGGAGTAAGGTTTCTGGTAAGAATGTAACAGACACCACCTACTCTCCCTGAGGTTTCCCTCAGGAATTTGACAAAAGACCTGGCTGAAGAAAGCAGTAGACCATAAAATGTATGACCCACTAGGAACCCAAGGCCATAGACCATCCCTCCTACAATGGAAAGAAGCCAACCAAGAAGGAATGACTAGGCATTTAGAGTTACCCAGCCAGTAAGGGTAGAACCTGAGAAGGAACGGGGGGGAAGGGAAGGGGTATTGACCAAAACCCTGTAAAACAGAGTCCCTTACCAATAGTCACCGGCATTCACTTTTGAATGCCTCCTCTCTGTAAAGAAAGCTTTCATACTATTCTTACTTTCTGATCTTACATTTAATAAACTTTTGCCTGCTGCTCATTTTATACTGTGTCCACCTCTTCATTCTTTGAAGTGGAACGACAATGAACCCTAGGTATTGAGGTAAAAACTCCTGCAACAGTTGGTGCCCAAACATTTGTTGAAGGGATGAACTGTGTCCTTCCAGGTCAGGCTTCCTTTCTAGGCCTCACTTTGCAGCTTGGGATTTTTTTATTTTTAATTCTTTTAATTTTTTTATTTTTTAAATTTTTTAATGTTTTATATATTTTTGAGACAGAGAGAGACAGAGCATGATAGGGGGAGGGGCAGAGAGAGAGAGAGGGAGACACAGAATCTGAAGCAGGCTCTAGGCTCTGAGCTAGCTGTCAGCACAGAGCCTGACGCGGGGCTCGAACCCATGAACGTGAGATCTGACCTGAGCCGAAGTCGGAGCCTTAACCTACTGAGCCACCCAGGCGCCCCGGGATTTTTTTAAAAGAGTTTTTAAGTTTATTTATTTTGAGAGAGAGAGAGCATGGGGGAGAGGCAGAGATAGAGAGGGAGAGAGAACATCCCAAGCAGGTTCCACACTGCCAGCACAGAGCCCTGAACCCTGAGATCATGACATGAGCTGAAACCAAGAGATCAATGCTCAATCAACTGAGCCACCTAGGTGTTCATGGGAAATTTTTTCATGAATGAATAGAGATGCAGAGAAAGCTGGTGATGCTCTTAGTTGTGGCTACTGCTCCAAGAAAGGGAATTAGATTTAATTTGTTTGTGTCTAAGAAATGAGATGTGATTAGTAAATGCCAAATTGGTTGATGCTAGGTGTGTGGCTGTCACTGTCTCCTGCTCACTCTCCCCTGCCGTCCATCCCGCAGCTGTCTGGTGTTCACACTGTCTCAGGGAGTCCGCACACACAGGCCGGGCAGACGGAGTAATCAAAGCATGGGGTTGCCTAGTGATCTGGAGTGAGTTGTGTCTAATTGGAACAGAATCAGCGACCTTTATCCTTTATTTCCCAAAGAAGGAGGAACTGTTGCACTTCCCAATCAGTTCAGAAAGTTTAATATTGCAATTTTTCCAGGCCTTACAGATAATAGGAAGTGATTATGGGAAGTGAAGTTACTTTGGCTGACCTCCCCCTTTCAGTTAAACTTTGTTCTCACTTGTGTCTTACTGTGCTCTTAATGCTTGATGGTTTTGAATTAAGCATAATCCTTTCGCTAAGCCCTTAACATTTTGATGGGTGGGGAGCCCATTATAAGAGTTTCACTTCATTTTTGAACTCAGTTCACATACACACATCCAGAGGGTGATGTAAAACAGATCTTGGCTTCTCTTGTGTGGCAGCTTTAGTCTACATAGAGTCCATCTCAGAGGGAAACAAAGCGTCATCTACTTTTGTTTCCACATTTCCTCGCTTGTCTGCCTACCCTCAAAGTCTCACTTCTGCTTCTTCCTTCTCTGGCCTACGTTGTCATTCATTTCTTTCAATTCATCTGGTTTGCCCTTGGAAGTAAGCGGTGTCAAGTCACAGCTGATAGTAAAAGATGAAGGAAAAGGAACTTGGAGGTCCAGACTTGCTGCTAGTATGATTAACACACCTTAGCAGAATTCTAAGTGTTTCTCTGCCTTATTTAGAATTACCCTTTTCTCTTAGAGTCTGGGACAGGGTCCAGCAATGAGGCAGACATGTGTCCATCCTCAAGACGAGGGTAAAGATGGAGAAAAACCCTTCCTGCCATACAAATTTGAATGGAAATTTATCTCTCACTCTAGTGGGTTGGAGTTCCCTTTAGGTGGCCAGAAGTGGTAGGAGAAGATACTGACGTATGATACAAAATCATATCTTTAATCTAAGAGTCTGTGAAATCTAGTGCACTGGAGGCTTACTTAATATTTTTAGTCTCAATTTTAAAATTGATATTTATTTTTATACTTCAAAGTGAAGTATATTCACTAATCTACATTGAATTATTGAATACACATGAAGAAATGCACAGTAGAGCAAGTACGAAATCATATGCATATCCACATTTGAAGATAAATAAAATTAGCACTTTGTCATATTTCCTTTCAGTCTTTTTTAAAAATGATTCTTAACAATCATGATTCTATAATTGTAACTATATAGTTCCTACTATTCTGTTTTCTCTTATTTTCCCATAGCATGAAACATTTTTCCATTTTGTTTACAAACTCCCCATGAACATTTTTCTCAAGGACTGAAAAGTATTCTAGAAATTGAGACATGGTTTACTAAACCAATAACCATAATCTAAACTAGGAATCAACATACTTCTTTAAAGGGATAGAGCGTAAATGTTTTAAGCTTTGTGGGACTTATATCTCTTTCGCAACTACTCAGCTCTGTCACAGTAGTGCAAAAGCAGCCATAAGCAATATGTAAACAATATTTTACTACTCAGCTCTGCCACAGTAGTGCAAAAGCAGCCATAAGCAATATGTAAACAATATTTTAAAAATGTGACTGTGTTCCAACAAAACTTTATTTACAAAAGCAGGCATAGGCCACATCTGGCACAGAAGTCATAGTTTGCTCACCTTATTCTAAGCAATTATGTTGTATTAATTTTTATTATTTTAGATTCTATGATTAAAAATTGTGCTTCCTCATCTAAGATTACTTCCTTAGAAAACACTAGAAGTAAAACTAGAGTGAAGGTCAAAGTCTTTGAAAAATGTTAAAGCTCTTCATATTGGGGCCCCTGAGTGGCTCAGTTGGCTGGGCCTCCGACTTCAGTTCAGGTCATGATCTCATGTTCGTGGGTTCGAGCCCCACGTCGGGCTCTGTGCTGACAGCTCAGAGCCTGCAGCCTGTTTCGGATTCTGTGTCTCCCCCCCCTCTCTGACTCTCCCCAGCTCATTCTCTGTTTCTCTCTGTCTCAAAAATAAATAAAAACATTAAAAAAAAGAAAGCTCTTCATATTGCCAGATTTCTTCCTCAGATGACATAGTCATCAGCAATGTAGGATACTGCTGATTTTATCACATTTTTCCACTATTTACTTTATTCATTTCATTTTCTGTCATGTTTAGGAAGATTAATTGCTATGTAAGAAAAAGCAGGCTAAAAATAAAGTGTGAGAAAAAATGTAAATATATAATGAATAAAAAGAGCTGTCATTTTAATGGCAAAATATGACATTTCATTGTTAAAATTTTTTTAAATGTTTATTTATTTTTGGGGCGACTGGGTGGCTCAGTTGGTTAAGCGGCCGACTTCAGCTCAGGTCATGATCTCACAGTTTGTGGGTTTGAGCCCTGTGTCAGGCTCTGTGCTGACAGCTCAGAGCCTGGAGCCTGCTTCTGATTCTGTGTCTCCCTCTCTCCAACCCTTCCCCGCTCGTGCTCTGTTTCTCTCTTTCTCAAAAATAAATACACTTAAAAAATTTCTTTTTTTATGTTTTATTTATTTTTGACAGAGAGAGAGAGAGAGAGAGAGCGTGAGTGAGCATTGGTGGAGAAGGGGCAGAGAGTGAGAAACACAGAATCTGCAGCAGGCTCCAGGCTCTGAGCTGTCAGCACAGAGTCCGACCCAGGGCTTGAACTCAGAAGCCATGAGATTTTGACCTAAGTCAAAGTCAGATGCTTAACAGACTGAGCCACCCAGGAGCCTCTGAAATTTCATTACTGTTTTAAATTGCATTTCTTGGAAGCTGAGAGTCCTCCCATGCTTGCTAATCTGTTGCATTTCCTCTTTTATGACATGTCTGCTTATGTCTTTTCTCACTTAGAATCTGATGCATCAGCTGCTCCACCTAACGATGTTTAAGCAGTTTTAAAGGAGACATCTGGAGGACATCTTAAAGGGAATGTTTAAGTAAGTTTTGGAATATAATTAACAACAGCATAGTATGCGGCCATGACCAGCTTTTTGTTTGTTTTGTTGTTCTTTTAAGAAGGTAAGGGAACAGAATTTAGTGGTCTATCTGCCTCTGTCCATAGCGATCTGTAATCATTCCTCCATGTCAGGATACTATTTTATCTTTTGATTTTCCCTCTTCACCGCTAGTTTCCAATGGCAGCTGTAACAGATTAGCACAAACTTAGTGACTTAAGGCAGTAGAAATGTATTCCGTCACAGTTCCAGGGGCCAGAAGTCTGAAATCAGTATCCCTGGGTGGAAATCAAGGTGCTAATTGAGGGCACATTCTCTCTGGAGGCTTTGGGGGGCTTCCGGTGATTGTTGGCCTTCCTTAGCTATGGCCACATCATTCCAGGCGTCAAGATCAGCAGCTTCAAATCTCTCTGCTCCATCTTCCTCTCACCTTCTCTTTTGGGTGAGCCAGATCTCCCTGTGTCTCCTCTTACTTTAATCTTAATGTTTATTTATTATTTTGAGAGAGAGAGAGAGAGAAAGAGAGAGAGAGAGACTGAGTGGAGGAGGGGCAGAGAGAGACACAGCATCTGAAGCAGGCTCCAGGCTCTGAGCTGTCAGTACAGAGCCTGACACGAGGCTCGAACCCACGAACCGTGAGATCATGACCTGGGCTGAAGTCAGATGCTCCATCGACAGAGCCACCCAGGCGCCCCATCCCTGCGCCTCCTCTTACAAGGGCACCTGTGATTGCAGTGAGGGCGCACCCGGATCATCCAGGATTCTCTCCCTGTCTCGGGATCCTTAACTGAGTCACATTTGCAAAGACACTGTTTTCAACTAAGGTAACATTTAAGGTTCCAGGGATTAGGACATGATGTCTTTGAAAGGCGGCATTTCCTAGCAACACAATCTCCTATTTATAATGCTATTACTGTCTCTAGTTTCATTAAGCACTTCTGCATATTTAATGCATTCTCTTCCAATTGACCTTCCAAACATGTATTTATATATTTATAGCCTTAAGAAATGTATAATGTGGTTGTTTTTATCTTTTAATTTTTTAATGTTTTATCTTATTTTTGAGAGAGAGAGAGAAAGAGTGCAAGCAGGAGAGAGATAAGAGAAAGGACGATGCAGAATCTGAAGCAATCTCTAGTTCTGAGCTGTCAGCACAGAGCCCAGTGTGGGGCTCGAACTCACGAACCATGAGATCATGACCTGAGCCGAAGTTGGATGCCCAACTGACTGAGCCACCCAGGCGCCCCAGTATTTTAATTTTTTAAAAAACAAATGTTATTGCACCGTAAAAGCTTTTCTGTTTCTTATTTCCCTTCATTATATTTTTGAGACCTCTCTGGTATGAGATTGTAGCTCTCCTTCTGTTTTGACTTTTTTTTCTAACCAAATGCACATCCCATCTCTAATTCCAGTTCAGCCATCAGCTTTTTATGTCATTAACTTATTTTTTCAGACAGATGTTTGGCTTTTATAATAATATTAGTCAATGGTCACTGAATGTTTACAATGTGCTGAGCATTGCACAGAGTGCATTTAAAAATATTTATTTATTTACTTATTTTTGAGAGAGAGAGAGAGAGAGAGAGAGAGAGAGAGAGAGAGAGAGAGAGAGGAGGGGAGAGGCAGAGAGAGAATCTGAAGCAGGTTCCATACTGTCAGCACAGAGCCCGACATGGGGCTCCATCTCACAAATATGAGATCATGACCTGAACCAAAATCAAGAGTCGGATGCTTAACTGGTGGGATGATTAACCAACCCAGGTGCCCTCCACAAAGCACATTTTAAACACTATCTCATTTAACACTGCTAATAGGACTGTTAGCCGGCTTTGTCATTGTCACCTTTAAACTCATCAGGGAACTAAACAACGGGGCAGCCAAGCAACTGGTCCAAGGTCATACAGCCAAGTGAGGGGAAATACAGCATGAAACAAACAGTTGCTATTCCCCCAGGAGTTCTTGGTTAAACGAAGAAAAAGTACAAACATCCTGGAAATGCATGGCAGTGTAAGTGTATACACACGCGCACATGCACAGCAGATTTCCTGGGTGGGACCTGTGCCCGTTGACCTGTCCCCCTCATGGCAGGTACCATCTGGCTGCAGTGCTAGGGTTCCCATTCCTTGCTCTGGTTGTTTTGAACTGTCTGCCTTGACTCTCTAACCTTCCCTCTGAACATTAAGCAACAAAATAGTTGCCAAAATCTACACACTAACCCGCAAACCACTTTCAAAATCATTTAAAAAAATTTTTTCCGTGGTGCCTGGGTGGCTCAGTCGGTTAAGCATTTGACTCTTAGTTTCAGCTCAGGTTGTGATCTCACAATTTGTGAGTTTGAGCCCCACATCAGGCTCCACACTGACAGCTTGGAGCCTGTTTGGGATTCTCTGTCTCTCAAATCAATAAAACAAAAATGAATAAGTAATACAATTTTCCTCAGTGAAAATTTCTCTTCTTTGATTTAAAAAAATTTTTAATGTTCATTTATTTTTGAGAGAGACAGAGTAAGACCAGGAGAGGAGCAGAGAGGTGGTGGTGCGGTGGGATATACAGAATCAGAAGCAGGTTTCAGGCTCTGAGCTGTCAGCACAGAGCCTGCGCGGGGCTCAAACCCACGAACCATGAGATCATGACCCGAGCAAAGTCAGACGCTTATCCAACTGAACCAACCAGGCACCCTTCTTCTTTATGATTTTAAAAATGTAATACACATTTATTCAGTGCTTATTCTGTCCAGATATTGCTCTAAAGCCACAAATATTAACTCAAGGTTCTTTGTCTAGTCCAGTGAGGTAGGTGTTATTGTATCCCCTATTTTTAGGATTAAGAAACAAAAGCACAGGGGCGCCTGGGTGGCTCAGTTGGTTAAGCGTTCATCTTCGGCTCAGGTCATGATCTCACGGTTCGTGGGTTCGAGCCCTGCATCAGGCTCTATGCTGACAGCTAGCTCAGAGCCTGGAACCTGCTTCAGATTCTGTGTCTCCCTCTCTCTCTGACCCTCCCCTGCTCACGCTGTCTCTCAAAAATAAAATTTTTTAAAAAACATAAAAAAAAAAAGAAACAATAGCACAGAAAGCACAGAGAGGGTAAGTTAGTTACCTGAGGTCACATAGCTATATTTCACAGAGCTGGGGTTTAATCCTTGAAATCTGTAGATATAAAGTTTTTAGCTGCCATGTATGCTGCCTTCCTTCCCCCATTCTCTCCTCTCTCTCCTTAATCTCTCCCCCTTTTCCGTTCAATTAGCAAATTTCTGTGTTATATGTAAGGATATATCATTGACTAAAGCACTTGCCCTCCTGCATGCATGGTGGGGAGAATGCTCATAAGCCCACCAGCAAGCAAACAGACAAAACTCACACGTATGACTAGTTAAGGAGACTTCAGGGTGCTGTGACTTGTTCCTCAAGCAAATCTTAACGTGAACTCCATGGTAGAACTCACCAGGGTTCTTTTTTGAACTGCTCTGGAAGTATTTGCATACAGATCTTACCTGTCTTCACGTGGGCCAAATTCCAAGAAGTGTTGATTTTTTTTTTTCTTTTATACGCAGCAGTATGGGCACAGCGAGTATCACATAAGTATGAATGGGAGCAATGGGCTCATGGAGTAGCTCCAGTCAACGTAGAACCCGTAACCGGTGGCTGGGCATCCTTGGGTTCTCGCGCCAGTCCTGGGGGCTGGCACACGACTGAGTCAGCATCTGGCTCATCAATCTGGGAAAGGCCAGGGGCCTCCATCCTCCAGTCCAGCAAGTCCAGTATTTTGACATATATCAAGGCAAAGAATTCATGACCGGATTTACATAAGGAAGAAAGGCCTCTCTGAGATACTATTCACTATTCTGGATACTTTTACTTTTTGAGCTTCCTTCAGGATTTTGTGAGTTCTTCCTCATGGAAAGCAGGTTAGGTTGAAGTCCGAGAGAGTCTGTAATAAGTGCCACACGTTTTGTTGCATCCTGCGACGCTGGCTGGGGCTAAGAAATTATCATTATTAGCAACTTGGCACGAATTTAGTTTCTAAAAGAAAGTAAGCCAGAAGAATGAAGTCAAAACAAAGTTCTCTTGGTGTGTGTAGCACTGCCTTCTAAAATTAGGGGGAAGTGCTGAAAGGGCATCAGTTTGCAGTGGATGAGAGGCAGACCAAGAGATGTCATTTAAATTTAAAAAATGACAGCTTGTGCCTTTTGAAGTCTGGAAGCCGGGCCTGCCTGAGCCTTGCAGAGAGCTCTTCTCTGTCCCGCGGACTTCTCCTGTGTCACCGTCTGGGGGAGCTGGCATCCTCTGATGCCCGAAGTATCGCCAGTCTTGGTCTGGTTCCATCATAATGAAGATTCTCTGCAGGCAAGTTCTGGAGAACTTTAATTTCCCCCTTCTGGTAAACAGTTTATGATTCTGTGCTTTGATGTGTGTCTGAGACAATCCATGTGTCAGTTGCATGGCGTTTGTGAAAATGTTTATACTCCCATGTGACATTGACCTCACTGTGTCCAGAAAATCACAAATCTCCCAGGAAGGGGAGAGTGCATTCTACTTTAAAGAAAGTCATCACACCTGCCTCTGAGTGCCTCCGCCTCAGCCTGGGAAACCAGCGCAGGCTCTCAAGGCGCACTTGTCCTGGCCTACGGCCAGAGACCTGGGTGTCCGGCTTCCTGCACTCCAGCAAGGATGACTCATCCTTCCTCCTCTTTTCTCCTCTCCCAGCCTCTTACCCAAACCAAGGCAAGGATAGCAGATTATGTCCATGAAGATTTCAGGTGGCAAGAGACCTCAGAATTCCAAAGGGTTCCAAATAAATTTTACATTTCACTTACAAAGCCTTATTAGTTAGCATATACATAAATCTAGCAAGGTCATGTTACATTACAATTCTTTGTTTTTCCTCATAGATTCTGAGAACTTCTTACTCATCTTGTTCTTCTTTATCCAGGAGAGAGTCTGGAGGAAGGCATGCCTTCCATGGCCATTTGTTCAATGAATTAATCAGGAAGGAATGCTTTGTTTAATAAATGGAAATGTCTTTCACATATTCGCTGATTGTAAAAACTCTGAAAGTTCTTTGTAAAGAAGAAAACAGCAACTTCTTTTTTTTTTTCTAATAGTTTATTGTCAACTTGGTTTCCATACAACACCTAATGCTCTTCCCCACAAGTGCCCTCCTCCATCACCACCACCTCTTTTCCCCCCTCCCCCTTCCCCTTCAGCCCTCAGTTCATTTTCAGCATTCAATAGTCTCTCAAGTTTTGTATTCCTCTCTCTCCCCAACTCTCTTTCCCTCTTCCCCTCCCCCTGGTCCTCCATTAGGTTTCTCCTGTTTTCCTGTTAGACCTATGAGTGCAAACATATGGTTTCTGTCCTTCTCTGCTGAAAACAGCAATTTCTAAGTGTATAGAAAGCTCTAACACAGTATCTTCTTCCAGGGATAACTACTAGTAGATCTGATGTGTATACTTGCTGAGTATGCAACACAGGAAGAAATAAGAAAGGAAGGAAGAATGTGATATACATTTTTTTCCCTATAACATCTTTTTTATTCAATATATGATGTGTTGGGCATACAGATGTACAACATTTTTAAAAGGGAGTCAGTCCTTAGTATCCCAGTAAAACTTTGTATGTATATAGCGTAATGAAATTAACGAAGCAACTATTGTTGGACTACAGGTTGTATTCATCTTTTCCAATGATAAATAATGTTGTAATGAACATCCCTGTTTATAAACACATTTTTTTCACGCTTGTCTGGTTATCTTCTTAGAATAAAACCTAGAAGTGGAGTTGCTAGGTCAAGGGAAGATATTCAACTTTTTATATTTTTGGGTTGTCCTCCGGATAATCTGAAATTTTAACTAAGTTTGTTTATTTGTTTATTTATTTATTATAGAAAGAGAGAGAGAGAGAGCAGAGAAGAGGGGTGGAGGGAGAGAGAGATAATCTTAAGCAGGCTCCGTATTCAGCATGGAGCCCTATGCTGGGCTCTATCCCATGACTCTGAGATCATGACCTGAGTTGAAATTAAGAGTCTATGGCTCAACTGACTGAGCCTCCCAGGTGTCCCTAATTTTATTTGTAACAAATAAAAATTTAATCCTTGACTATTACTAATAAGTAATAAATTTATTGAAATAATAATTTTAACTCAATGAAAGATTCCTGTCAAGGTGTTTTCCTACCTCATTAATACTGGCTATTTGCAGTCTTAAGACTTTGCCAAGATGATGGATGAAAAATTATATCCCATCGTTTCACTTTACATTCCCATCACTGTTTGTGAGACTAAACATATTTTCATGTCAGTCCTTTTTTTTTTTAAGTTTATTTATTTATTTTGAAAGGAAAAGAGCCCATGCGGTTGGGAGATGTACAGAGGGGGAGGGGCAGAAGGGAATGGAGGCGGGGCTTGATCTTAGGAACCTTGAGATCACACTCAAGCCAAAATCAGGTCAGAAGCTTAATCTACTGAAACCTACTGTCATGTCAGTCTTTAGCATTGTTTTCTTCCTTGACTTTCTTGTCTTATCCTTCTTACATTTCATATTTCTGGATTATTTCTTTTAAAAGTTCGTGACATCAAATTTTTGCCTCAGGAGCTCTAGGCTGACTTGAGATTTTATTAGTCCTAAGAGGTCTCTGTGAGAGAGATTTGATTCATCAGGGTAAGGCTTGTAACAACAAAGTAGACTGGGGGTGGGGTGCCTGGTTGGCTCAGTCGGTTGAGCGTCCGACTTCGGCTCAGGTCATGATCTCACAGTCCGTGGGTTCGAGCCCCGCTTTGGGCTCTGTGCTGACAGCTCAGAGCCTGGGGCCTGCTCAGATTCCATGTCTCCCTCTCTCTCTGCCCCTACCCCGCCCGCTCTCTGCTCTGTCTTTCAAAATAAAATAAAAAGAAATTAAAGAAAAAACATTTAAGAAAAAGTAAACTGGGGGTCTACTGGGGATCATGGTGGGGGAGAGAGTCAATACTGTCGGAGTCTGAGTGTTGAGATATAAATGTATATGTGTCACGATACTCACATTTTGATCCAGTAATTCCAAATTCTAACAAATTTAACAAAGGAAACTTTTAGAAAAAGAGATGGGTATTTATTTATTTATACCCCCCTCCTTTAAAAAAAGTTTTAAATTTTATTTTGAGAGAGAAAAAGAGAGAGCACACATGCGAGAGGGAAAGGGGCAGAAAGAGAGAGAACCCCACGTAGACTCTGCACTGTCAGTGCATGGAGCCCGGTGCGGGGCTCAGACTCACAAACTGTGAGATCATGACCTGAGCAGAAATCAAGAGTTGGACCCTTCACCAACTGAGGCACTTAGGCACCCCAAGGAGATAAGCATTTGTATTCAAGGATATTCATCCTCAGTCATTTATTAAAAAGTTTATAATTGGAAACAATTCAAACTCTAACAGGCAAAAGATTAAGAAAATTTGGCACATGTTATTATCATGACTTTAGTGTTGTGACTGGCAGAGGTTCAGCAATCTATAGAAGCTAATCATACCAGTTAACTAACAATAAGAATTGTGGCCTAGACAGATGAGAAGAATGTACACATCGTTCAGGGTAAAATCAGGTGTCAAATGGAGTGACAAGTTGAATTCAGCAAGAGGTCAAGAGGTAGAGAAATCTAGAAGACAGGTACGCATTTCTACCTACTTGAATCAGTAGACCGGTATGAGCTGAGCCAAGTGACTTGTATTGTAGAGGATAGAGTCCCTATCACAGCACTGACTATCAACGAATCCGGGCTCAGTCACTAGAGACACTGGCAGGTTTGCCCATATATCTCCAGCCCTAGGTCTGCTATCCCTGCTCTCACTTTCTGGCCAATGAGCAATCTCTACTTGCAGTTGTTGTCCTCTGCTTTCTCCTGTCCTGATAACTCCAGAAGAGTCTGCCTGGAAGTTTACCAAATGTAAGTCATTCACCATATCTGTCAGTTTTTAATCTATCTTAATTTATTCATACCCCAAACACCCATCCCGGATTCTACCTCATACCGCTCTTCTCCACCTGCTTCCAAAAAGTAATCCGTTAAATAAGTACAAGATTCCACTAGTTATCAACCTCTGCATAACAAACTATCCCAAAACTTAGTGACTTACATGAATAACATTATTTTGCTCACAAATCTGCAATTTTGCAAGGTGTGGCAAGCAGTTCATCTCTGCCGGGCAGCTTGAAGTCTGTGAGCTGTATTCATCTGAAATCTTAACTCACTTTGACATGGGGTGCCTGGGCTGGGAAGAAGAACAGCTGGGAGTTAAGTCATTTGGGGCTCCTTGGACATTGTCCTCTGTCTCTATACAGTCTCTCCACATGATGGCTTCCAAATAGCCCACTTTCATGTGTATCAGCTCAGGGCTTTCAAGCCCCCTGTCCCTAAAGAGAAAGCCCAGCAGAAGCTATATTCCCTTTAAGAACCTGGTCTTGGAAGTCACATAACATCACTTCCAATGCAACCAATCAGTGGAAGTAGTTTCAGAGGTCCCAGAGAGTCAAATGTCACATTGTAAATAGCACTGTGGGATGGGACATATATTGTTGTGACCATCTTTGGAAAACACACTCTATTACAAAAGTCAAGATGAGTTCATGGAGTGGCTGACATCTCTATGTTTCATTTTAAACTACCCCTATATACACCAAAGAGGGAAACAAGTTAGAGAGTTTGTTCTAGTAAAAAATATAGTAGTACTTTTACCACTGCCTTTGGAAATGCACTCTTCTTAAACTGCCACCGAAGAGCAGATGAAGTGTGGTTGGTTATTACAAGGAGGTTTTAACTGGAGGGCTTTATGGGGACTCCTCCTCACCCCTGGATGTTTGAGAAAGACTTTGCTGTGCATGACCACCAGATCAGTTCCTTAGGGGCTTGTAATCAGTTTGTTGAGTCCCAGGCAACCTTGCTTTCTTGCCTTTCTTTTTTGCTTATCTGCATTGTCAATACTGTCATCAGAAACAGAAGAAGATAACAAAAACAGAAGTGTTATGTAAGCAGTGAAGCAGGGCCACTCATAAAAGGTAAACTATTCTTTCTGTCTGCTTCAGTATTTGATAAAAAAATAAAATAAAAAAATAAAAAATAAAAAAAAAATATATATATATATGGTTTTAATTATACGTGAGCTTTGTGCTCCCATTCCAGCAAAAAGAAAACATGTTGGAGGGGTACATGGGTGGCTCAGTCGACTGAGCATCTGACTCTTGATTTTGGCAATGATCATGATTTCATGGTTCATGGAATGGAGTTCTGCATCAGAACTGCTTGGGATGTTCTCTCTCTCTCTCTCTCTCTCTGCCCCTCCCTTGCTCATGCTCTCTCTCTCTCAAAAACAAAAAAACCTGAAAAAATATAAAAAAAGAAAACATGTTAGAAAACCACCCCTCTTCTGGCAGTTCACTCCTCACAATGACACACCTAACATAAACTAAGGTGGTTACAGGGTAATGATCCTTGTTGCCAAGGTTACAACTGCTTGTGGCAGTTATATAAAGTAAACCTCCATCTTAATCATGCAACTTAATGCTTGTGCTCAATCTCCTCCTTTTTCTTTTTCATACTACCTCCATCTCCTGCTGACTTTGGCAAAAATTATAAAATGTGTTTCTTCCCCTTACTATGCCCTGATTCTGTCTGTTGCACAACCCCCACCCCCAACCTATACTTTCTTGTCCTAAGACTCATTCCCACTGGATCTTGCTTTCAAATTGAGATGATCTGACAACCATATCCACCATTTCCCTTCTTCTACCCCATGTGACCAAATGGATTTTAATAGAAGATTAAAATAGAAGATGAAAATGTAGGGTTTCAAGACTCAAATGAGTTATTCTCTAATAGAAGAATTTGAAGCACAAAGTTATTTTTAACCTGGTCCCTGAGAAACGTGTCCAACTGTTTTTTCATAGTGGATATGTCATTTCACATTCCCACCGACAATGTGAGAATGACTGATTCAGTTTCTCTACATCCTCGCTATAGTTTGTTGTATCACTATTGTATTTTTGTAAATTTCAGTCATTCTCATAGGTATGAGGTACTCATAGGAGTATCCCACTGTGGTTCTAATTTGCATTTCCTTAATGGTTAATGATGCTGAACATCTTTTTATGTACTTATCTGCCACATGTATGTCTTCTTCAGCAAAACGTTTCTTCATGTCGCCCACGTTTTATTGGAATGTTTGTTTTTTATTGTTGAGTTTTGAGAGATACCTAGGTAGTATTTTGTCAAGGACTTTTGCATTTATATTTATGATGGATATTGGTCTGTAGTTTTCTTTTTTCATATTCTCTTTTTCTGGTTTTGGTATTACAATAATCCTAGCTAAAGAAAATGAACTGGCAGATGTTCTGTCCTGATGTTCTGTTCTGATGGAGAAGAGATTGCATAGAATTGGTGTTAATTCTTCTTTAAATGTTTTGTGGAAATTTCTGTGAAATCCTCTCGCTCTAGAGATTTTTTTTGTGGAAAGATTTTTTATTTACAAATTCAACTTTCTTAATAATACAGGGTTATTCAGATTATCTATTTCATGTTGGTTGAGTTGTGATAGTTGGTGTTTGTTGAGAAATTGGTTCATTTCATCTAAGTTGTCAGATTAATGTGTGTACAGTTGTTGGTAGTTGGTATTATTCTTTAGGTATCTGGAGGATCTGTAGTGATAGTCTTTGTTCATTCTTAATGTTGGTGATTTATGTCTTCTCTCTTCCTTCTTCGTCAGTCTTGCTAGAGATTTGCCACACTTTTGCTGAGCTTTTCAAAGAACCAAGTCTTCATTTCATTGATTTTTTTCTATTGTTTCTCTGTTTCAAATGTCATTGATTTCTGTTCTAAATTTTATTATTTTCTTCCTTCTGCTTACCTTTGGTTCATTTTACTCTTCTTTAGGTGGTAGGATTATTGACTTGAAACTTTTTCTCTTTTCTAACATATGCATTTAGCACTATAAATTTATCTTGTTTTGGATTCATTAGGCTTCTTGACTCTGTGAAACTGTTTTTCATCAGTTCTGAAATTTTAACTATCTCTTCAAAGGCTGCTGTGGCCCTGTTCTCCTTTCCCCTGCTGAGACTTTAGTTAAGTACAGGAAGCCTTCTTTATTTTTTATGTTTTTTTTACCTTCTCTTTGGCCCCAGCAATCTCTGTCACTCCATTCTTCATTGTGAATAGTCTCTTCCACTTCATTTATGTTCTATCTGTGCCAAATTTATTAAACCCATGTACTAAGTTTTAAATTGTTGTTATTTTATTTCGTATACCTACAAGTTTCATTTGATCCTTTAAAAATCTGTTTTAGGAGCACCTGGGTGGCTCAGTCAATTAAGTGTCTAACTCTTGGTTTCATCTCAGTTCATGATTTCATGGTTCATGAGTTTGAACCCTGTGTTTGATCTGCACTGGCAGCACAGAGCCTTCTTGGGATGCTCTCCCTCTCTCTCTCTGCTCCTGACCTACTTGCACACATGTTCTCTCTCTCCAAATAAATAAATAAAACATTAAAAAAAATTTTGTTTTATACTTCAAACGATAAAACTATGACTTTTTTTGATAATTTCTTTTTCTTCAGATGTTAATTTTTAAACAAAAATTTAAACAGAGTAATTTATGCAACCCCAAGATTTGACGTCTTTGTAAAAGTATGACAATTTATAGACTGTAGTCTGTATTTCTATAGTCCATAATTTCCAATGGATATCACTTATGGCATCTACTTCCTTTATGTATCTGGTTATCTTTGAATTAATCTTGAATTTGAAAAGTTTATTGGATGAATTATCCAAAGCCTAATAGAAATTTGACCTTTTCCAGAAAGACTTTACATTTGATTTTAGGTGCTTGGAGGTATTACCAGTTTAAGAAACTCCAAACCAAATTCAAGACTTGAAACCTCCTGGGGCACCTGAGTGGCTCAGTCAGTTAAGTGTCTGACTTCAGCTCTGGTCATGATCTAATGGTTCATGAGTTCACGCTCCACATTAGGCTCTACGCTGGTGGTGCAGAGCTGCTTTGGGATTCTCTATCTCTCCTTCTCTCTCTCTCTGCCCCTTCCCCATTTGCTCTCTCTCTCTCTCAAAATAAATACATAAACAAAACAAACAAACAAAAAAAGATTGAAACTTCCAAAAAATAAAGGAAACACAAGAGAGTTTAACTGGGCTGCAATTTTGTGGTGGGATTGGTGTGTATGAGGGTGTAGTCCTTTGTAGTCTAGAATATTATGGGGGAATCTCCTATGAGACTTCTTATTTCATGTGGTCTCTGGGCTCTTACTTCTTTCTTTCTCTCTCCTGAAGGCCAGAAAAACAAAAATCCAAAATTTTTAGGATGGATAACTACTTTCAGAGTGAAAGAGGCTCTGTCTTTATTTGCACCTCTGGGATCCTGATTTCCCTTCATTGTAGGTCTAGTCAATCCTTACTATCATGTCAGTTCTTTGATTCTTTTAAGATTATATGTATATATTATATTTTATCCTATTAAAAAATAAGTTTTTTTTTTTCACCAGGAGCACTGGTCTGAATAACTTAACTCAGCATTCAGAAGACAGGATGGGCTTTGTTAAGAGAGTAAATATCATAGAACTTACACATTTTGGGGAAAGGTACTCCCTTTTATTGTTAATCTCTCTGGTTTATTTTTTCTGAGGTCAGCTGGAATGAGTTTTCATCTCATCAGAAGTAGGAAATTCTTAAATCCAAGTGTTTTTCTGAGACTGTTGTGTGTGTGCTATGGGATAAATGAATAATTAATAGATACTGTCATTCTATCATTCCTTGTGTCCTTGAGATTCAGAGTTCTCATCATAAAATTAAGGAGATGCATACATATGCAATAAAAAAGCAATTAATTAAAAAACCTTATGGTACCCAACTTGAATCAGAAGTATCAATATAAAGTCATGAGGTATTTTCTTTCCTTCTTTCTTTCTTTCTTTCTTTCTTTCTTTCTTTCTTTCTTTCTTTCTTTCTTTCTTTCTTCTTTCTTTCTTTCTTTCTTTCTTTCTTTCTTTCTTTCTTTCTTTCTTTCTTTCTTTCTTTCTCTTTCTCTCTCTCTCTCTCTCTCTCTCTTCCTTCCTTCCTTCCTTCCTCTCTTCTTCTTCTTCTTCTTCTTCTCCTTCTCCTTCTCCTTCTCCTTCTCCTTCTCCTTAATGTATATATTTTCTAAGAGGCACGAAAACAACAACCAAGCCAGAAGCAGTGAGCACTGCCAGAGCCCAAACTGTTTCTTGACATGTTATGTCTCAGAGACAGGCTGATTCCATGTTTGGGTGAAAAGGATACATGATGATTCTGAAACATTGTTTAATCAGATAGTGAGGAATATTTCAAAGACTAGTAATATGTAAAGAAGGACCTAGAAACCAGCTCAAAGAACAATTTGAGCTTCCCAGAGCAAAGTCTAAGTGAATCCTCTCGCTTGTATTCTAGCTGGTGAAGCCCAGCTTAACACAATCTGGCACTGGGCGTGGCTTTCTTATATTCGGTATAGATTTCTCTCTCCCTGCCTAGGATGTAGCCCTGCTAAGGCAAGACTGATCTGAGTCAGGAGCTGAGTTTTCCAGGTTCCTTGGGTTAATAATAGTACTCCGCCTAGCCTGAATCAATACACAAGGGTGCTAACCTGCTTCCTGCCTCCTATCCTGGGAGATATTTCTCTAGTAAATATGCTCCTCTTGTAACCTGTCTCATAGGTGACAAAACTTTTGTTTGATGTCATCTTATCTCTTATTATTTTCTATAATTTTCCCCAATACTTTGTAGCTAACATTTAAGTGCTTTTCTAGCTACATTATCTTCCCTAAATTTCCCAAACAGCTTTGTATATAATACCCACATATTACTAGTTCTAGTTCCTGGGTGAAATGTTTTTTCTTTTTGGATGAAAAAATTAAAACAGGTAGGAATAAGCTAGACATCTGGCAAGAACCTAGTTGTTCCTTCAACCATTTATTCTACAAATATATATTGAAAAGCTACTCTAAGCCAAGTTCTCTGCTAGGCACTGGGATACATGGGGGATAAAAACGTGAGCCCTAATCCCAAGGAACTTGCAGTTTAGAGAGAAGACTCAATCTCAATTTAACAATCACATAAGTGAATTATTAATGCTAACTGCTATTTAGTGCTATGTTTAGCATATGGAGCTCTATCATTAGAGCTATAGAGGCCAAGTACAAGGTGCTATGTAAGCATTTAACGGGGCTGTCTAACCTAGGGGTGAGAGAAGCTTTCTGCAAGGGAAAACTTTGGAGCTGAGGTCCCAAGGATGGACTTGTACTTGTATAGTACTTTCATACTTTACTCAGACTAAATAGAAATGGGAGGGTATTAAAGGATTTTAATTGGGTTACTCGTATGAGCGCATGCGTGTGTGTGTGTGTGTGTGTGTGTGTGTGTGTGTAGACTGTTCTTGCTGCTGTGTTTTGATCAAGAATTAAGTGCATAAGCTATCTTGTGAGATGCTGCATGGAACAGTACATTTGTGGTCCATAATGAGTGGATGATACTCTAAGAACATTCCTCCCACATTACAGGAAAACATGTCTGGTCTAGGATAAGGTATTTCTAGCGTTGTCATTTCTCTCCTACTTTTCATTGAGGGATATATGATTTCAGTAATACATAGGCATATGGGCTCTATTTTCTGGTAAAGTCCATATTCTCCCCTCTGCGAAATACCTCTCTCCCAACTATGTGGGTATTTATGGCCTAATCCCCCTTTCCTGCTGTATAACTATTACTGGAGGAGATTTCTGAATGGTTACTCTTTTTCAAAGTTACCCTACAAACTCTTCGACTTGGAATCCACACACCTCTTTTCACTAGTGCCAGGGTGTCTTTTATATTTGATGGGCATCAGAGCCCCCTACTGGGAGAAACGGCTCAACCACATAAATTCCAACACAAAGGGCCAGAGTCCTGTAACTTTGGTGCATTTGTGTGGGGAGTGGTTTACCCATCCAATGTTAAATGTAATATCGTTCCAGCTAGAAAACCTACTCATTACCTTTGCAATACCTCTGACATATAATTACAAATAATTAGCTTCTCATTTGGAACACTTTCCAATTACTCTGGATTGAAGACTCATTGTAACAGTGGGTACATATCACAAATTTAGTTTCAAAACTGGAATTGATGTTAAAAAGTAATTCAGTCCAGTCTCCTACGTCAAGAGAAAGAACATCTAACATCTTCAGGCTGCTGAGTTCTTTGTTCTATTCCTAAAACTTCCCAGGAAGGATAATCCACAATATCATCAAAAACCAAATTCTATGCTTTTAGTAATCTAATGGTTTTGTACATTTGATAAAAAGTATCTTTTATCACTTTATTTTACTTTTTTTTTTAATGTTTATTTGTTTATTTTAAGAGAGAGAGAGAGCAAATGGGGAGGGAGCAGAGAGAGAAGGAGAGAGAGAATCCCAAGTAGACTTCACACGGTCAATGTAGAGCCCAACACAGGTCTTGATCTCACAATTGGTGACATCATGACCTGAGCCAAAACCAAGAGTCAAATGCTTAACCAACTGAGCCACTAAGGAACCCCAATAAAAATATCTTTTAAAGCAAATTTATTTTAGGATAATTTTATGCTTACAGAAAAGTTACAAAGATCGTATAGAGAGTTCCTGTATGTCTTTCACTTAGTTATCCCTATTGGTTTTTTGTTTTTGTTTTTGTTTTTTTTTTAGAAGTGAGGCAAACCTTTATTTATAGTCAGGCCAAGCCTGACCTCCTGATGATAAGGAGAAAGTGCAGAGAATGGCCAATTATCCCCATTGTTAACATCTGACATTACCATGGTACATTTGTCACAATTAAGGAGTTGACATCAGTGTATTGCTAGAAACTAACCTCCAGCCTTTATTTGGATTTCACTAGTTTTCTCCGAACATCCTTTTTCTGATCCAGGATCCCATCCTTGATACCACGTTATATTTCACTGTCATGTCTTCTTAGGCTCCTTTCCTCTCTGACAGTTTCTGTGACTATGTTTTTGTTGATCTTGATGGTTTTGGGGAGTACTGGTGATATATTTAGTAGAACGCCCCTCCTGGGTTTGCCTGATGTTTTTCTCGTGGTTACACTGGGGTTATGAATTTTGGAGAGAAAGACTGCAGAGGTAAAATAACACTCCCATTACGTCACATCTAGGAACACACTATCAACATGCTTCATTGCTCAAGAGGTTAGCTTTGGTTGTCGGGCTGAGGTGGGGTTTGTTGGATTTCTCCACTGTAAAGTTACTTCTAGTTGTTGTTGCTGTTTTAATTTTTTTTTCTGTTTTTTATTTATTTTTGAGAGACAGAAAGAGACAGTGTGAGCTGGGGAGGGTCAGAGAGAGAGGGAGACACAGAATCCGAAACAGGCTCCAGGCTCTGAGCTAGCTGTCAGCACAGAGCCCTACGTGGGGCTCGAATCCACGAACCACGAGATCATGACCTGAGCCAAAGTCAGACACTTAACCGACCGAGATACCCAGGCGCTCCTGTTGTTTGTTTTTATTTTTAAAAATGTTTATTATTGAGAGAGAGAAAGAGTGCATGCAAAAGGGGGGAGGTGGCGGGAGGGCAGAGAGAGAGGGAAACAGAGAATCTAAAGTGGGCTTTGCTCGGACAGCAGAGAACCCCACGTGGGGCTCAGATTCACAAACCACGAGATCATAACCTGAGCCCAAGTCAGTGCTTAACTGACTGAGCCACCCAGGCACCCCTACTTTTTGTTTTTTAGTTAAAATTTCTTTCCTTTTATTTTATAGAGACACTTGTGGGCTTCCTTTTTGGAGGAGGGTAGGCTGTGAAATCTGGTGTTGAAAAACAGGCTTTAGGAGACAGAGAGATCTGGATTTACTAACAGTTTTGCTGCTCTGTGTGATGTTGGGCAAGAATTTGTGAGATGGGATAATAACAGTGCTTTCTTCAACTGTTATGCCAACGGTCAAAGGACGCCATGCACATAGAGCCCTTACCGGCCACCTGATGAGCCAACACACTCAAATGCTTGCTATGATTGTTAACACTAATACGATAGCAATGATCATAAGCACTCTGCATGTGCTTTAGAGTCATTGCTGAGTTTATTCTGCAGTCGGTGGCAGCATTCCTCAGCACGCAAGTCATTCCATTAATATGCCGGCCTGGGCTTGGGGCCTTTGGGCTAAAAGACTGAGCCTGCTGGTTCATTCAGTCATGGGTTTAACCATCTTCCCTGAGCTCCTCCTGGATCCTAAGGATACAGTGTTGAACCAACAGACAGAGTGTGGCCGTAGCCCAGCCAGTCAGGTGGAGGCTGTTCACAGAGAGGGACATGGGAGCTTCGTACAGGGCTAGGTCAGGTGGGACCACGAGGGTTAAGTATGAGGAGAGCCTGGATCACTCACTCCTTCCCTAGCTGCAAGTCAGATAGTTTTGAGCAATAAAGCACTTTATTTATGAGTGAAATTCACTCTCTTTCAAGTCCATCATCATAGGATGAGAGTTGCCCACCCAGACTAATGACTTCACCTGCTCTCCCTTTCCCACCTTGCTTGTAGGAGTTCTGTGCTTGCAATGACTAGAAAAATGTTTTCAAACTTAGGATATATTAGTGTCAAGTGAGGGACTCCTTACACATGTCTTTTATATCCTGTACCTGATATTTCCCGTATTGTTCATCTGAGTCTGAGTCTGTACTCTCTCACTTACTGTGGTGGGTTTTTTTTTTTTTTTGTTAAAAAAGTTTTTTTATTTTTTCTTTATTTTTGAGAGGGAGACAGAGAGAGCACAGCAGAGGAGGAACACAGAGAGAGAGAGAGGGAGACACAGAAACCAAAGCAGACTCCAAGCTTTGAGCTATCAGCACAGAGTCCGACACAAGGCTCGAACTCTTGAGCCACGAGATTATGACCTGAGCTGAAGTTGGACGCTTAACTGACTGAGTCACCAGGTGCCCCTACTGTGGTGTGTTTTATCATGTATTTGGAGATTTTTTAATTGTAAATTTATATTCTTTTGGAAGTTGTCTTTTAAGATTGTCTTGAGACCTGGGTTCAAAGTATTCCTCCAGTGAGGATATGAGTTTATGAGTTTAATTCTACCAAACAGTGTAACTATCAATTTGGGACCACTTTAAAGTATATCTGCACCTTAGGCATGCAGTTCACACTGGTGGTTGGATTCGGATCCAGAGCCCATGAGAAGGCTTGTTTGTAGTCAGGGCATCTGGGACTGAGAAGTGGGACCAGGAGAGGGAGAATGTATCTTTTCTGTACTTTATCTAGAACCAATGCCACCACTAACAAACATCTGTACCAACTCTTTCTAGAAGGTATTTTTTTTTTTATAGTTTATTTGCCTAGGTTTTCATAGTTTATCTACCACTGAGGGTGCTGTTTTTGGGCCAGAGTCTCTGCCTCTGACCATGGCCTCGGTCCCTCCCGCAGGAGCAGCACGAATCCTTCCCGTGTCTGCTTTGGTACGGCATTTGAGCTCAGGCAGCTTTTACATTTTTAAAAAGTTAAAAAATAACACTGAAGGAAAGGCATAGAAATCACATGTGGCCCACAAAGCCTAAAATATTTATTATCTGGCCCTTTAAGGAAAAAAACAAATTTGTGGATCCCTAAGTCTTCAGGGATCAGTGTATGCACCCAGAGCAAACTCCATTTCTGATGTTCATTTTCCCCTCTTGGTAGAACTTTCTTACAGTCTCTAGTTTCCAAGAGTCTCTCTTACTTTACCACTAGCTTAGCTATTCATCTTAAAGGAAATTTCTAATATTTGATCTCCATATTTTTAAAGTTTATTTATTTTGAGAGAGAGAGAACGTGAGGAGGGGAGGGACAGAGAGAGAGGGAGAGAAAATCCCAAGCAGACTCCAGGCTGTCAGCACAGAGCCCAACGGAGAGCTCAAATTCATGAACTGTGAGACCATGTCCTGAGCCGAATCCACGAGGCAGAAGCTCAACAGACTGAGCCATCCAAGTGCCCTGATCTCTGTATGTTAAATGTTCTGTAGTGGAGGGGATTTTGTGGACACCTAATCCCCCATAATATATGAAAAGGAAGTCCTATCCTTTTCTGGCAAGTTTCAGAGCCATAGCAGGAGCCAGGACAAGGGCAGGCTGTGTCTGTGAGCCAGTTTCAGAAAGCATAAAATAGTAACTAATTTTATTTTGAAGGAGTCTAGAAAGTAATAACACACTGGGATCTTTATGCAGTGAGCTTTCTTGCACAGCTTTGGTTAGATGGCATTCACGGGGGACCACCTTGTGGGTGGTGGTCTTCACACATGTAGGCAAGCGTGGGGGTACCTGTGCACCGTAGTTGCATCTATCCTATATTGTCTCCAGATTAGGATAGTTTCGGATCAGGGAGTATTTCCTGACTACATAATAACCTTCCTGTCAATATACTAAAGTCCAACTTTCAGCTCTTGCTTTTCATTCCTGAGATTTTTGAGCAGTCTGGACATGCCTACCCATTTATGGAAGGAACATGGTGCAACCCAGAGGACTCTGGCAAAAGGGTCAGGAACTCTAAGTTCTAGCCCTAGCTTCAGTCCTCATTAACATTCTCCCTTTTTTCCTCCTCCTCCTTGTTTCAAACTAATGGAATAAAAAAGAGGGGAAGAGAAAGTGATGAGGCAAATGGACCACTTTCAATCTGCTCTGTCATGAAGGGAGGGCTGTGTGTTCTCAGACATCAGCCCAGGCCCAGCGTGTTGGGATCGTGTTCTCAGACCTACCTCTACTGTGTTCTCACATTATGATAATTAACTGCTCTGCTCTCTCATGTATTTATAGATATCGATGCCATCTCTAAAGCTCCGAATTATGTGGGTCATTTTATTTAGAGGTTGGAGACCGTTGGCTCCCATTAGATCTATAACATCAATGACAGCTGTGTTGTGTACACAGTTCTATAGCAACCAAAAGCAGCTGCCTGCCCTTGAAAACTGGCTCTGGCTTCTCCCCTGACTATTCAGTAAATGATCCTCAAGAACAAAGAAGGCAGGGAGGCAGGGAGAGAGGTACTTAGATTAAGGGGGCCGTGACCATGATCGGTCCTTCTGGATGTTCCCACAAGGAGAGGATGGGAATGGTTTCCACAACAAAAAGGTCTGAGGGACTTGGGGAGTTCAATTTTTACCTCTCACTGTGCCAGCAACCAGGCTCCCACTGGTTGGAGACTCAGGGAGGCACCCGCCCTGTGTAAGGTGCTGTGACTGCAAATCAATGAAGGAACATCTGCTCATGGTGAGCAGAGGGCCCCCAGGTCTTTGATGGCATCACCGTCCCTTATTCTCACAGCCACGAACAATGAATCACAGTGAGCCCTGAGGGAGGCTACACCCAGCAGTGTGTTGGAATAGGAGATAGACTAATTTTCTGGTCTTAGGTCACTAAGGACCATGGAACGATTGTTCTCAATGTCTCATAAACGCAAAACCTCTCTCAATCCCCCGGATTTCCCATCAGCGGACCCTCCTGCTCTTCAAGGTATAGTATGTATCCCAGAGTAAAACTAGTTCACGTTCTTCCCACCATCTTTGTCCCCCAATCCCGTGCAATGTATCGCTCAACCACAGGAGGGAGATGAGAAGAGACACCAACACTGCTTTAGAAGGAATTGTGAGACCTATGTAAGCACCAAACACATTCACGTACTTGTGAACAGCGGTTTAGCTCCACATACCCCAAATGCAGGCATTAAGCGACTTAAGAATCAGGTGGCCAAGCTGGCCTACCTGGCTTACTACAAAGCTCTGATGAGTTTTATATTTTCCATTCTTCAAGGGACAGATGTGCTACATGACTTCCCAAGGCAAAAGCCCACAAAGTCGAGTGTCTCTGTTTCCCCGTGGGTAAAGTGATAGGGAGCCCCGGAGCCGCCCAGGGCTCCCTGGCACACGTGTGGCTCTGAGCAGTGCCCGGTGGCCTGTTTCCCTGAACGGCTCCCCTCGGGTGAAGTGGGCACCAGGCTTCCAGGCCAGCCTTCCCCTGAGAGCTGGAACGGGGACAGGAGGGGCAATGGTCTGCGGGGTACACGAGACAGAGAGACGGGAAACAGCCCCAGCAGCTTTTTTCTAGTTTGAACACCAACACGTTCCACACAAGTGGTCTTATCTTGTGCAGTTTTGAAAAGGAGGATCTTTGAAAAAGAGGACTGTCATCTATCAGCTTCACGAAAAGCCAAATTACACAGAAATAAATGGGTGACTCAGTAAAAGCCTTCTAGAAAGTTTTTAATAGCTTTTAACATACTGTATGAAGCCTTATTCCAACTGAGTTGAACTTGGGACTGCGTAGTATTTTCTAACTGGTCCCAGGATGCGTTCCACAGAGCACACTTTCCCGTGTGGGAAACCCTGGTCTAGCAGCGTATGGAAGCTGGAGGGGAGGTTTCTAGATCCTGGGCAATAGCTCCCACCCCCCTCTGCCGTGTGACCCACACAGATGTCAGCTTCATTGCTGACGACAGGTGTCTGGCAAGATTAAAAGTGCACTCATGAAAGCAAAAAGTTTAAAATGCCTTCTAACGTGGCACAATCATCACTGTCACTAACAACCGCCTCAGAATATCTTCCTGCCTATGAATTCGGCAAGGACGGGCCCCTAGGACAAAGCCTCCAAGGCACTAAGGTTTTCTGGCTGCAGACACAGCAGTTGTTGGTTGTATGGGTAGGAAACAGCTCCAGAAGGCCGCACCACTCAATACAGTTTGACTTTTGCCAGGAGACTCTGGCAGATTCATCTGGACCACCATGTATATGATCTGCAGACTGGCCTCATGGGGAGCAAAGTAAAATTCTGTCTGTGACATCGTTCTTTCGTTTTATAATAAAAGCACACAGACGAATGCTTAGTAGGAAAAAAGAAATCCATTGAATCTGTTTCTTGCTAGCAGGGAAATCCTAGAGCAGCTGCAATCCACAGCTGGAGGGGCGCCTGGCCAGGTGGAGGGCTTCAGTGATTGGCTGAGCTGCACTGGGCATGTCCGACCCTTCCTGCTCCTTCAAGTGGTGCGTTGGCGATCTAGAATGGGCCAGAGGTTCGAAGGGACACCAAGGAGCCTGGCAGTTCTGAGTAGGTGGTAACAGCAAATAGAGGTGCCTCTCCTTTTTCACCTTCCATTCTTACCTCCCCAGGGTGGCAACTCCCACATTTTTAATTTCTTTAGCATTCCGTTGCTAATTCAAAGGAATCACTGTTAAAAATTCTTTAGGGACACCTGAGTGGCTCAGTCAGTTGGGCATCCAACTTCAGCTCAGATCATGATCTCATGGTTCGTGGGTTCGAGACCCGTGTCGAGCTCTGTGCTGCCAGCTCAGAGCCTGGAACCTCCTTCGGATCCTGTGTCTCCTTCTCTCTCTCCCCCTCTGCCGCTCATGCTCTGACTCTAAAAAATAAACATTAAAAATTAAAAAACAATTCTTTAGAGAGGTGCAAGTACAAGTGAGTATAAAAAAAGACCTGGCCACCCTGGCCCATTGGGCGGTCCCTTGGTATAATCCCGCTTAGGATCACCTGCTGCTCAGACAGTAATTCTCGGTTCCTGCAGAACACACCACAGGCTAACCTAGCAGCAGGTCTTCTTCTGAACTGACCAAAATCTTTTAATCACTTCACTTAGAGGAGCAGAGCTAAAAGGAAGTTGGGTGTCTGGCACCATAGAGAAATTAAAAAGTTGTTAAAATTCCACTTTATATGTTTTTAAAACATAATCATGATTTAATGATAAATGTCAATTTTTAAGATCCATAGGGCCACCTCTGGAACCCAAGATGACGCAACGTGGTTAGGAAATATGCATGACACAGACATAAGCATCTGGTTCCATTTTATTAAAAAACAAAACCAAACAAAATTTTGCAACAAAATTTCCTGAAATTCACAACCCTTTTCAAATCTTTATAGTTGCATTTTTTTTTTACCAGTACATAAGAACACAATTGCACGTATTTACATGATAGTCTTTTATATAACAAAAATAGCTGTGTTGTACGATTGTTTCCAACTATCGTCCTTAATATTTTATCACTAGCCCAGTATGAGACAAACTGTTGAGGCTCTCCAAACACATAGATAATAGAATAAAGCAAAATAAAAGTCCATGTCTCCTAACAGAAGACAAATCCCTTTGAAGAGAGTTTTTGTAAATTTCTGTGTATTTCAAGAGAGATATAAAGTGCTCTGGAAGGAGAAAGGTAGGTGCCTGAGGTGGGAAAGAAGGAAAAAGAGATTGACACCACCCTCCTCCCCCACCCCAACCCTCCCGCAAACAAACGATACCGCCTTAACTAATCATTTAAATATACCTGTGACTTTATACAGAAGATGATGTGTGAGTAAAAGGGCTACATAATCCACTACTAAATTTTTCGGCAACTAAGAGCTAACCAAAGTCCAAATTAAAAGTTACCCTTGCAGATGCCATCAGGAATAATTTTTGTGATTTTTGAGCCATGTGGCAAATAAATCCAGGAAGCTGTCCCATGATCTGAGAATGGAGGATGGGGAATAGCACGGTTATACCACCATGTGTGTGATCTGCAGACTGGCCAGAGAGAGCTCATGGGGAAGCAAAGTAAAATGCTACCTGTGACATCGCTCGTTTTACGATAAAAGCACACAAGTGCAGGTGTACGGAGGAAAAATAAATGCAGTGGATTTTTTTCTTGCCAGCAGGGTAGTACTAGAGATTGATGGTGCCACTGCTGAATATTTCGTAATGGTAAATTCATTCTTTGTAGCAGATTTTTTTTTCAATGAAAATGATAATGTGTTATATACAAAGGGGCTAAAGGAGGTTGGGTTTTTTTTTTTTTCTTTTCATGTTATTGAAATGGCAATTGCTGGTCATGGTCTGCAGTCTATAAAATCAGGTATCACATACATACTGCTTGGGAGGCTCCCCTGGAAACTAGAATAATCCTCCTCCCAGCTCACGAATATTTTAAAGAACAATTCCCATTATTTTCCAGGAAATGAATGGAATGTAACTTTTCACAAGTACAAAATTACTTCAAGTTTTCTAAATATAAGGGACATACCACTATAAAAATAACAGTCCCTCCCTACCCTCCCGCTACATCTCTTTCTAATTATAAAATGGTACAACCATTTCGGATTACTAATGTGAAAGCAAGAAGTAAATATATTATTATGTACATGTACAAAACACATCAGTATTTCACACCATTTACATTCATATGAAAAAAGTCTGTTTATTGATCTTCCTTGTGATTTGACAAGAATGGAGTTGAGATAAGTTAAACACCATCAAGCCCTTGCCTTAGGTCTCCACACAAACATTCCAGCCAGAGGCATCTTCTTTGCAAAACAGAGCTAACAACATGCTTCCACATTTTGCAGAAGAAAGGGCTGCGGAGGGTCTGCGGGGTTCTTCTTCAACTTTTCTGAGCTTGTGACATTCCTTCCTCTTTTCATAAACACGGACCAAATTCTCAAAGATTGAGGAGGTTACATGGTGAAAGGCAAATACCTAGTTGTTGAGGAAACGGTGACCCTAACCAAATTCGTTGGCTGAAAGAATAATGGCAATTATTCCAGCAGAGGGCACCCTGCCCCTTGCAGTAACATCCGACGAAACTGTAAGTACCACAGATGCCAACATGCACCCAGGCTGCAAAGCCCTTACGCTGACAGTCCTTCTCCAATGGCTCGACTATCTATTCATACAGGCGACAGTTCGGAATCTCCTTCAAAAGCGCGGATACGCTAATTAAGAAACTGTCTCCATGAAAATTCTTTGGCTATTTAAATCTTCACATTCTCAAACAGAATATTCCGAGTTCAATAAAGCACAAGTTTTGTCTAAAACTTTTCGAGGGAAAAGGGGACTAAACACCAGACTTTAAAGATGGTGTGGTACTAAGGCCATGATAACTTTTTAGATTTCTGGATTTAGGAAGGTCAGTCACCCGCCTGCAAGACAAAGCCCCCTAAGGTTTCGCAGTTCCGTCTGACTAGGCAACCCACCTTAGCTTTTATTTATGAGAACGTTAGGAGAAAATTAAAGTAGTCAATGGAAGAACATGTGTCCATTTGGATGGTGATTGGTCTTTGGTTTACACAGCGCACATGGTCCCCACATTTTCCCTGCTTCTCCAAGCCCTTCAATTCCGTAAAGATGACAAGACCACAGACATTCTGCCAAGCAGTGATTCTGGGTGACTTAAGGTGAGCTATCTTCTTTACAGAAGTTCTCTCTTGTTCTGTTCAGACCTGCAGACCTCTTAAGAGATTATGTCCTTGTCTGATCATTATCAACAAATATTTATCATGTAGCCTTTGAGCGAATGGCTCTGTAGTGAGTGCAAACATCAATAGTAGCACAAGGGTGAAAAGGTCTTTGATCACCGAGATTCCCATCAAAGCCACTTGACTGAGGCATAGTTCACAGGATGGTGTAGAGAGATGTGAATGACCTCTTAGGGTTCTTTGCAGAACAACCCGGTTTTGCAGTTAAGGGGCTTGATAGTTAAGGATCTACATCTAAGATCTGGAATCTAGGATCTTTAGTTTGGGGATAATTTAGTGCCACCTAAAGGGTCAAAGTGGAAGAGAGGCTACTGATCTGTTGGTCTTTACCAATTACTGTTCCTATTACAAAGGGCCCAGGGTTGTGAGAGTAGCAGGCAAAGAGAAGAGGTAAGTGATGCTGAGAAACTCATTCCTGTTTCTCAGAATTATTTATTTTTCAAGCAATCCCAACCTTCTTTGCAACCATGAGTGTTTAACTCATGAGTGTCAAACTCCTTAAAATACACACACACACACACACACACACACACACACACACCCAAACAGTAGGTCAGCTCTAAACCTAGGAGATGAGCATTTACTTGGGAAGAGCGTCCATGTTCATATCCTGCCACTCTCTCACTTCCTGAAGGCTAGTATTCCCACCTCCTTTTAACTACCATCAATTATACATCTGTGACACAGAGCACTGTACAAGGAACTTGTGTCCCTCACCTTGGGAGAATGGCCTCTTTGTCTCATTTTCAGTCCTAAGGAAGAAGTGACCTCAGATCACTTACAAAGAGGAAGTTCTCATGCTAAGAAGCTGAATTAAGAAGTATGAATGGACATCAGATACAGCATGGCCCATACGTTTTTCCAAAAAGTTCAAACCTCGGGGGCCTGTGGTGAACTAGGAGGGTCACAAATGCTGAAGGTGAAAGGTAATAGATCTAGACAGCATTTTGGAATTGTGACTTTGCCACTATGCCTAGGAGACTTTTCTGGCAAGGAAGCCTGCAAAAAAGGCAAGCTGTAGATGGTCTGCGATTAAATTAGTGATAAGAGAAGTGAAAAAAAAAACATGGCTAACTCCATTATGGAGGAAGTTGATTTGCCTTTATAGTACACTGGTTTTCCTCATCAGAAGTGCAAATATAGATATTGCCACACAATAAAAAGAAGAAAAACACCAACAATAGTAACGATGGTAATCACAATAATGGTAACTATAGATTCAAAGCAAGCAAGGTTTTTGCCTTCAAAGATGGGAAAAGAATGTATGTAGGTATGTGTACAAGAAAGAGACAGGCAGTCAGAGGAAGCCAGAGATAGATATAGATAATAGATATACAACACACACACACACACACACACACACACACGCACATGCACACACACAAAAGGGAAAGAAATCTAAGTGAGAATATGTAAAAAATGCTACTGGAAATGGCCTCAGGGGCCCTAGTACCACAGAGGGTTGGGTCCTTGCTCTGCAGAGCACATGACTCTGTATCTCAGGCTTTCGGAAAGAGTTTTGATTTAATGAGATTTGTTTGTTTTCAGTGAAGGTGATGGATTCAATGGATAACTAAATGCTTTTTATATTTTATGCTCTACAAGAATTTTCATCTAAACATAACCCATAAATAAGAAAGAATCCTATATTAGGCTTATCTGTTACCATTTTTGGTTCTGAAGGTATGTCAGTTGCAAGAATGTCGGCACTGACTGAAGTAGCTACTGGACACTGAACCCAGACACGTGAACGTTCAGAATGAGGGAAATGCTGAAAACAACACAAAACAAACAGAAAAACCTCTTTGGATTTGCCTCCATGGTTACCATCATGACGAGGTGATGTCACAATAGGTAAGTAAGTGTTGCAACTAATAATTTTTTTCCCTAAGATTTTGTTTTTAAGTAATTTCTGCGCCCAGCATGGGGCTCAGACTCACAACCCCGAGATCAAGAGTTGCATGCTCTGCGGGCTGAGCCAGCCAGGCGCCCTTCCACTATTCACTTTCTGCCTTCTCCCCACTCCCCCTCTTCCTGCTTCAGTGATGGAGTTCATATTTCAGGGCTGACCAAGCCCCAGAGACTAAATCAATGTTCAGATGTGGTATTCATGATCAGGGCTCAGTTCTTCTCAAACGGATCAGCCACAGGGAAGAGACAAGTCCTAGAGGGGAACCTCAGTTTTTCTGAGGGAATGAAAATGCTTCTTTTCTTGCCCACGACCTTGGGGTGAGAGAGGACGCTGACTTCTAAGTTGAGAGCTGGCAGTTGTAAGCTGTCAAGATTCACCCAACAGGGCTGGTTGGTCACAACCCCAAAGACTTCTTCTCAATAAGGCCACTCAGAGTCTTGTATTTGGAGTCAGTATGTCACTTCCCACGCACCTGCCCTCAAATCCCCAGGGGACACTGGCACTGGGAAGAGACCTTGTGCCAATCAGGAGGCAGGAGAATGAGAGGACTGAGGTGAGGTTGGATGACTAGAGTCTGGAATTCTTTTTAGCTCCTGAGAGCCGCATACTAGTCAAGAGTTGGTCATAGAAGTGAGGGAGATAATTTTGTTTCAGCACCAAATCAACATAGTTTGCGGGACTTAAAAAACAGAACCAAAAACAACTGGTCAGAGGAGTAACAGTAACAGTAATGGACATCAGTGTGTGGTTGGAAAAGTCAAGCAGAAATTTCAAAAAGAATGGCCTGAATATTTATGCATCACAAAACAAGCAGATCTTTGGGGCTCTCATTAGGCAACTTGGGTGGAATCCAGTTCTCTCTGGAGGTAATTAGGTTTTAACTTCTGTTCTTTGCGAGGGGTCAGGGAACCTTGTGAGAACGCTGGAGCAGCTCTGCTCTGGACCACGGCGCATGCGCAGCTGCTGAGAGTGGCTGGAGGTGTGGCCCGTCCAAGGAGAGACGTGCTTTGAGTGTAAAGCACACACTGATTTAGAGAACTTAGTACCCAAAAGAATGTAAAGTACTTCATTAATACGTTTTACATGTTGAAACAAAAAGATTAACTATTAAAATGGTTTTGAACTGTTCCTTTTTGCTTTTTAAAATGTCGCCAGTAGAAAATGTAAAATTTACATATGTGGCTTGCATTGTATTTCTATTGGGTAGCGCTGGTCTGAACACTCACTACAGAAAAAATGCACATCTGTAAATACACATAAAGTTTGCATATACTTCTAAAGGGTTCCCAGCTCAGAATTTCCTCTGCAGGGGAGGTGGTGAAGAAGCATGGGAGAAGATTTTCATTTCTTTTAAATCCTTGTATGCTGGTTAATTTTTTTTTTTTTTTTTTAACTACCAAAGCCCCATGAAAATCCTCCAGAAACAACCTTTGGTAAATGGAGAGCCTCCTAGGCTCAGGGATATTGCAGCGGAACCTCCCTGGGGCAAAGTCACGGGCCTCACGTTATCTATGCAGCTTTGTATAAGGGGCTGCTGCAGTCAGAGCGTATATACATATATAACCGATTCCTGATTTACACCATCACTGGCAGGAAGAGACCACACCCCTCGCATGCTTGGAGAACTCTGCAATCCAAAAGGCGTTTTCTCTCCTGGGCATGGAATACAATGTATATTCTTCCTTTGCTGTTGAATTACCCTTCTAATTCCCCTTGATTTAAGTTAACATCAAAATGTGTTTCAAGCTGTGCTGAATGGAGGAGGAGTACATGACGTAGCTCTAGCTGGCCAAGAAAAAGCAACACTTTGAGATGAAGAATTCCACACCGAGAACTGGGATCTGAAGGTGTCCGGAGATAACACACTCTAACAGCAGCTTTAACACAAGGCAAACCCAAACCACTCCTCCTTGGACTTAAAACTTCAATCATTTAGCTATTCATTCTCAGCAACGCAGGAGTGCTAAATCCCAGGAGCCATTAGGGCAGGTTATGTGTTAAGTCAGAGCCTCCATAACATATGAATGAAGTCAGCTATCTGTCATGGCCATCTCAAAAAAAACGTAGGCCCCCCCCCCCCAGGGCAAAAAGCTCATTAGTGCCTAAAGGCCAGAAGGAGCCTTGGGCATCATCGTGTTAAAATTCCTTCATTTCACAGATAGAGAGGATGAGGCCCAATAAGCACGTTGCTCATCGGGACTCCACGCTCTGCTCAGTGCTGTCTTCATCCCTCCCCGCCTGCCATCGCACACGGACACTGGATTTCATTTACAGGAAGCGTTTGATGCCCAGGGAGATGTGACATGTCTGAAGGTGGTAATCACTTTCCTTGCCTTGCTGCCTACTTAGAGAGCATCAACAGGAAATCACTAAAAGATAGTGAAAAAAGAGCATCTGGTGGTCGCCCCTGGCACACTCTGTATGTTCCAGCACGCCGGAGGGATTTACGCACAACCAAACTCAACCGAAACCTCATCGAATATGTCAATAACTCAACGAGGAAAGCTTTCCTTCTTAGTAACCCACGCCGCCACATGGCCTTACAGAGGATGAGGTGACCTGTGATTGTCCAGGGAAAGCATTCACTCCCTTAGTCATCTCTGCATGCAGATAGTCTAAACATATTACAAAACTGCCCACTGAAAAAATAGCCCATCTCTGTCATCGTTACAAAAGAAGAATATAAACATAAGGAGTTTAAAAACGCCTGTGAGTTTTAGTATTGATACCTCTTTTCCTTTCCCTCTTTGTTTCTCTCCATCAGGTTAGCAAATCCCCATGCTGTACTTTTTAGATCAAATGGCTTATCAAATCACACGTCCCTCCTCACCTGGTATTTGGATGTGCTCAGGGAGCCCTGGCAAGCTACCTGCTAAGGATTCATGGGAACCCTTCCTTGAGGTCTGGCGAGGTGTGACAGAAGTGCATTGGAATTAAGGTAAAGGCTAGGTGCTCCTGCAACCCCCACTGTGTTGGACACGGGTTCAAAGATGACTGCATCTCTTCTGAAGCCTCCGTCTCCTGCAGAAGCCACTTGTGGAGGTGACAAAAGGCTGTTCTAGCCTTGGGGAGACCAATATCACAGACATTTTGCTTTGGAGAAGAGTATGTGGTATCTGCTCTTAAAACTAGGCTTGCAGTCCCAGTTACAAGCCCTACAGCCATGAAGAATGGCGCTGCTGCCCTGAAGGGGACTTCTGACTTTGGAATTTCCACCAAAGACTGTAAGATCCTGGCAGAATCAGGTGCCTCCCTAGAGCTTCCTTCTCATGTCATGTGGGCCCTTGACAGAGCCTGGTAAGTGGAAGCCAGCATGACGTAGAGGATAATAGTGAGTAGGAGCCATCGTGGATTCAGAGCTTAGGGTTGGGGTCTCTGGCAGCTAGGATTTTTAAGATCCACCTAAAAGAATTTAGATTCTTAATGAGAACTGGTTTTGACTGTTTCAGGGTGCTTGAGGCACTTCCCAAAGCCATTAACCTCAGAGATGGTGTACAAACTGATCACAGCAGGAACTGGTGCTTCTAAACAGAACTCTCTCCAAAAGCTGGAGGAAACCAAAGGAGTGGACATAATGTAAACTACACACAGTCTTAAAAAGACACTGCCAAAGAAATCCAACAACATGCCAAAAACAATAAAACAAGACCTGGAAAAAAATGGAAATGAAACCAAGAAGCCCTACGTGTGTCCTTTCTGTGTGTTTTAGGAGCTCCTGACGTGTGTGTTTACAAGGACATGGGAGGGAAAATAGGCTTTCATCTTCCAAGCTGCCAAGGCCATGGACTGTTGTACAGATGGAGAAACGGCATCCTGATGGACGTGACTTTGGATATTGCTTTCGTTACCATTCTTGAGTGGAGCGTCGTGGGGTTATCACGGTGTTCTGGAGGTGCGTGTGCCAGTCCAAGTCTTGAGGCACTCCTCCCTTCCTTCCCCTTGGGTCCTACTATCCCTTTTTTTCTATATGTATCATTTCAAGATTTCACCTCTTCGCAGTCTTGGTCAGTGGAAAGTTCTACATCAGACAGTCCAACTTCCATCGCCATAATCAGCGAGATGTCAGAGTCACTGCTTACAGCTGGCTCCTGCTCGCCTGGGAGGAGAAAGCAAAGTTCATGGTGAACATTGAACTGTGTTTTTGGATGCTGGCTATTTGAATACAACTGTTTTTAATAGCATTTCTTTGACGGACAAGAGAAGGCCTTAGAAAAACTGACTCTTTTGTAAAAAAAAAAAAATCTAGTTAGAGTCTCATCTCTCACTATAGCCCCAAATAAATCCTAAATAGGTCAAAAAGTTAAATGTAAAAAAGAAACTAATATAGCTAGAGAAGAGGTATCATAACTATCTATCTAAGTAGAGCAATTCACAGAAGAATAGATTGATAAGTATGCATAAAATTCAAAAAATATTAAAAACATGAAATATACTATCAAAGGGCACACATCGAACTGGAAATACTTGTGAAAATTTCACAAAGGGCTGTAGTTTCAACATATAGAGAACTTTTAAATCTGGAAGAAAAACTCACCAGAAAAATTCACAATTCATAGAGCAGTATAATATAAATGACCAATAAATATGGGGTAAAAATGGGGTACTCTTTTTTTGTTTGTAAATCTTCACTCTTTAAGAAAGGACAGTATTACACTGAGGTAAGCACTTTGATACAGTACATGTAGAACTGTAACATTTTCTGTATTACAGAGAAATAATCAGAGACGCAAAAATATTCATTTAAGCATTATTTATAGCAGAAAAACATTGCAAGTAATAATGTCCAACAATATAGCTGAGTAAACTGTGTTACTTCTAGAGGACAATCTTGTTGTAACAATTAAAGTGACATTTTCAAAGAATTCGTAGTTACGTAAGAAAGTGCTCACAGGATTCTGTTAAGTGAAAACAGAAGTATTCAAAGCTTTATATGCAGTGAGGGTGATGAGAAAGTTAATAAGAAACAAGGACGCCCAAAACACCAGTAAGAGTTGTCTTACGTTTTGGGATTTATATTTGTTTTCTTAAAAAAATCTTTTTCAGTTTTACTTCCAAACATTCTGCAATGAACAAATATCATTCATTAGCTCAAGACATAATGAGTCTCCACTATGTGGAAAAGGACTGTGGTAGATGCTAGAGACATGGGTAAGAGCAAGACAATTCCTGTCTCCCAGGGGCTTACTGTCTAGAATGCTGGCGCACTGTTAGATACTCAATCGTTACACAATGAGACACATATGATGCTGGGAGATGCACCTGGGTTTTGGGAGCAGGGAAGACGGCTACGTAACCAACTGCTGAGTCAAAGGATTCCCATCGGGTGTGACATCTAAATTGAGCCCTAACTCATATTTTAGCCAGATAAATGAGAAGGAAGCATCTTTTAAGCACTAGTAATGTAGAGATAGATATGTCTGAACATGAGGGAGGCCTTGTACAGTGGACATCAGATTATATTTAAATATGACTAATGCAAGGTCAAGCTGGGGAGTCTGAAGGGAGACCACGGCGCTCAACTGCATAAAAGGCAGCTTTAGAACCAGAAGATCTTGCATGTCCATTACCGTGCCGAAGAAACACACAATTAGAAGACCAACAACGTGCCTAAGTACTGAAGAAACTGATGGTTATAATGCTTTTGCTCTGATAAATGCCGATATAATTTTCTTCACGTTGAGGTATAATTAAGGAGAATATATGAGTTTTACGAAGGACAGTGAATTCTTTAAGATGTTTAAAAGGAGACAAACAGAACTAACAGAGTGACAGCCTTCAGAACCAGTTTGAGAGAAATGGGCTGTTTCACAGGGACATATCCAATCTAAAGACTGAGCTCTAATACGTTTCCTAGGCCCACATGTGCATGAGGTTCATAGAAATGTAGACAGATCAGTGGCTAGAATAAAACTTTGGAAACAGTTCTCGGAAGAGAAGAGCATTTAGTGTTTGAAAATGGGGCACTCAACAAATATTCAATAGAACTAGTCATTTAGAACAAGGTGAAATTGAATCCCTGCTTCACACTTCACAAGAGAATACATTTTAGGGTGGCTACATACCTATATGTATGCCTGTATTTATGTCTACATCTGTACCACATCTGTGTCTACAACTCTAGCCCGTCTTCAGTTCCATGTGTGCACTTCCTTCCCATTTATCCTCTTCTCCAGAGCCACCTAGGACTTTCAATCTCTGATTTGGGGGGAATTCTTTGCTGCAAATTGGGTTGGCTTTCCCTTCCCTCATGGCTGCTTTGCACTTGCTTCCTCAGCAGGGCCATGGGTTGCGGTTGTGCAGGCTATGCTCAGTACCACTCCAGAGAAAGCCTTCACTTCGGAATCTCAGTGAGCAGAAGGGCTGGACTGGGACAGTGTACAACCTATACAGCCGGACACAGGAGCTTGCTCTGTTTCTCAGATCCACTAAGTCATTGGCCCTTTATCTATTTTGGTCAGCTGCTCAGATCTTATTATTGTCTCTTTCTACCTTTGCCCTGTCCATGCTGGCCCCACCTGTTACAAAACCCCTTTACTGTAGTTTTTGTGGGGTTTTAGGATAGGGGGAAGTAGTTTCATGGGGTCAATCTACTCTTTTCACTCAGTGCTCTCCTAAAGCATCACTTTTACATGAGAAATATACTTAGTTAAAATTATATTCGAGGTGCTTGGGTGGCTCAGTCGGTTAAGTGTCTGATTTCAGTTCAGGTCATGATCTCATGGTTCGTGGGTTCGAGCCCCGTGTTGGGTTCTGTGCTGACAGCTCAGAGCCTAGAGCCTGTTTCGGATTCTGTGTCTCCCTCTCTTTCTGCCCCTCCCCCACTTGTGCTCTGTCTCTGTCTGAAAAGTACATAAACTACTTAAAAAATTATATTAATGAGAACTGGGAATCTACCTTAGTTTACTATATTCTGGTTTCAGCTATTGTAATGACTTGTGTTACATTGTCTCAGTCACTTGCTCCACTAGGGCTAAAGTTTAGTTGTCTATGAGTTTGGACTGGGTACTTCAGAGTCCTTTCCAGTCGTTCCAGTTTGTACATATATATGTTGATGCCAAAGTAGCACAGTGCCTCCTACATGGTGGCTCCTCCATAAGTATTTACCAGAATTACCACTGCGGAACAAAGTTGTCTCTCATTTTTCATAATCCTTCTAATTTTTGTTTTTTATTTTTTTCTTAATCAAAAGAAGGTCTATTTGTTGTATATTTAGTACAAGTATATCCTAAATGGGAGAATTCACTACTTTGTGGTGTAATGAGACCTGAATTATTCTTATTCCTGGAGGGCTTTATTATAAAGATATAATCTCTATTTCTCCTCCTGACCCTTTCTCTTCTTCTTCTTTTTATTTTTTCATAATGGTGCAGGAACCAAGTCAGCTCATGAGAAGCCAAAACTTGCAGCTCACAATTAAACTGTAAGTCAACCAAGGAGCTCATCGCGGAGTGATTTTATGACTTCCATAAATATCTAGTAAAAAAACCAAAACGGCAGCTCAGATGAAGGGCTGATTTGGTCAGAGTCCTATAAAGACAGCTCTGTGTACCTGCAGGGGCAGCCTCTCACCTTCACCCCTGGCTTTTTCAAGCCACCAGGCTCAGCAGATTTTCTGGACTCATTCTCACTGCGGTGTTTTCTAGATTAGAACTTGTGAATTGAAAACAAGAAGGGCCATGGGGACTGCTACGACTGTACGGCTGCTGGATTCACGAGGCTACTTTGGAAACCTGACTGTCCCACACAGCTCCAGGCAGAGAGGGATTCAGATCAATGAAATCATGTATTTGCCAAAACATGGTTCAATTTTTATGACGTAGCATTGCATCAACCACATCACCTAATCATTTGCCATGTCAAAACTTTAAAAACATGATCTGCATTTGGAATTATTTTTTTCACTGTTCTGTGTTTTTCATTGAACTTAGTTTGTTCCATTCTTAAAACATACTTTAATGTTTATTTATTTTTGATGGAGCGAGGGAGGGAGAGAGAGAGAAGGAGAGGGGCAGAGACACACACACACACACACACACACACACACACACACACACACACAGAATCTGAAGCAGACTCCAGGCTCTGAGGTGACAGCACAGCTCAAACCCACAAATCATGAGATCATGACCTGAGCCAAAGTTGGTCATCTCATCACTGAGCCAGCCAGGTGCCTCTTCCATAATTTTTAGAAACTTTATCTTTTAATTAAGGCAGATGTTTTACTTTGAGGGCAAAATAATACAAATGAAAAACCCTGTCACTAAAACATTCAGACGGTTCTCTGTAGGTGGTACTAATTGGGGAGTGTAAAGTAGCTATTAACAATACAAATGTTCACTGAACGTTACCTTCTTCCCTGCAAAAGCTGATATAAAAGGACTGCAGAAATAACATTGGCCTTTACTGAGTTCTTACAACAACACTTTGATGTGGGAATTATTATTCCTGTTTTACAGATGAAAAAATATATCCTCAGTCCATCGGATGCAGTAGGATAGTACCTACTTGGCACATTCTCTTCTCTTGGGTTCGCGCGCTGTAAAGACATTGACAGAACTGAAACAGAGTGACGGGGATCCATTTAATATTTTAAAAGATCCTGTTGTTCAGTGAAGAACAGATTAGTAGCACAAAGGGTGGAGGGAATCTGGAGGAAGTGACTGCAGCAAAACAGAGGAAAAGTGGCTCGGTGTGGCAGCAGGGAGTGAAGATAAGGGACAGACTGAAGAACTATTTAGAAGGGGAACAAAGAGAACGGCGATGGGCTGGACATGGGCAGCAAGAGAGGAGACACTGGGATAGCCCCCGTATTTCTTGGGCAATATAGATCCATTGACTCAGCTGGAGAAACTGAAAGACAAACTGGTGGGCAGAGATCAAGAGTTCAGCGTGGCATGTGCCACGTTTGAGATGCCAGTAAGACACGCAAAGGAGATGTGGAGTCAGCAGCTACATGCAGGGGCCTGGAGGCCAGTCAATGATGTGAGAAGCTTCCGCACAGAGAAGGGATTTGAAACCATGAGAGTAGATGAGGCTTTTCTAGGAAAAGATTAAAGAGTAGGAAAATAACACCAGGGACAGAGTTCCCCGGAACGCTAAAATACACTGCCAAAGACTACGATTCAGGCCTCGGACATGACTCATGACTTGTTTGGCTTGCGCCATTTTTTTTTAAAGTATGAATTAGTTACCAATATTTAAAATTCAGGATATTTTACATACAGATTTATATTTGAAATTTATCATGGGAAAGGAAATATCTGGCAATATATGCCCAATTGCCAGTATGAAATCATTGAGGGGAACAGAGTAAGGGCTGCCCCGCTTAGCTCAAGGCAAAGAGGCTCTGGGTCCCCACAGCTGTTGAACAATTTGCCCCCCTGGCTCATGGTACTTGGCCTGTGTAGTTACTGAAGTTTAAAACCTCTTAATTAGGGGGAGGGCAGAATAACAGCATAAAAGGGTGAGCCCCCCGAAACCCTGAAAATGGCCAGAGAATACTGTGTCATTGATTCATTTCCTCCTTTTCTTTTAAATATATTCGGCTTTACCTCCTTCATAGGCATTGGCTCACAATTAACAATCCATACCCAAGGCAATGAGGTACTGCGAGTAGTGCTGATTTGGTTGGGTGGATTTTACGACTAATCCTATCATCTAATTCCTTGTCTTGAATGTCTTTATCACAGCATTAAAGAGCATCTGATGAGATGGTGGGCAGCAAATACTCCATTTTAAATGGAGCTTTGTAACCGATTTTCTTGATCCATAACTACTGCTTTCATACATTTCCACATTTAATTCTAAGTAAAATCCATCAGGAGCCTTGTGGTTAACCAAAAAACTCTTAGTGTTGGGTTTTATTAATTCTATTTGGTCCATGAATTATTAATATCTTTGGTTTATCTCTTTCTTCTTTAAGGCATAAAAAATTACCTGAAGACTCACGGTTTCCCTTTGTGAAATGGGCACTGTGGTTGCAGTTCCGCTGTGGGTTTGATAAGAGTGTGTATAAAGTGTGCCTGGAAGACTGTTCCTTCCAACCTGAGAATGTATGATCCTGAAACCTGGCTCATCTGGTATCGACCCTACCTGGCCTGTCCCTATCACTTCCTTGGCTCAGGCCTCTGCCACTGTCAACACTCCCAATCAGGGGGGCCTGGGTGGCTCCATCAGTTAAGCATCTGACTCTTGATTTCAGCTCATGTCATGATCTCACAGTTGGTGAGTTTGAGCTCTGCACTGTCAACGCAGAGCCTGCTTGGGATTCTCTATCTCCCTTTCTGCCCTTCCCCTGCTCATGCTCTCTCCCTCTCTTAAAATAAATAAACTTAAAATAAACCTCACAGAACCCTACCACCCCAAACACAAAATCCTACCATGCTCCTTCAGAAACAGGAGGTACTCAGCAGATGTCTATAGCATTGAAATCGAATTGAAGTTCCTTTCTGGCCATGTAGGGCTCAAGTTTTATATTTTATTAGCTAATAACAATCTTAATGCTTATTGAGTACTTAGTACATGCCAGAGATTATGCTAAGTATTTCAACAGATTGTCTAATTTAATATTCAAAATCAACCTATGACATAGTATTATTTCTATTTTCAGGTGATAAAACCAAAGCTCAGGAAGGTTAAAAACCTCTTGAGCTTACACTGTAGGTAAGAGTCAGAACTAGAATTTGAACCTAGATCTGTCGGACTTGAGTCCATGAACTTGACCATATCTATACTTCAGAGGTAAGAGTCTTAACCTGGGGATTAGTGGATTTGCAGGGAAATCCAGGTACCTAAAGTTACACACACACTTACATGATAATATGCATATATTTTTCTAGTAAGAGGATTGCTCTCACTAGATCCTCACAGAAACCACAAAAAGGCTAAGAATCATTCACTGCAGAGATTTTGCATCATGAGTGTGTTGGAGACCACATTACCGAATGCAGGAACAGTGGCTTGGCTTTCTTTCTAAAGCATATTTTGGTTTACATTTCACTGACTATGTGTTCTGTTAACTTGATATGACACTCTTCATATGCAGTCACAACTTTCCTACTTAATTGTTTCTTTATAATGCTTATTCAATGCTAATGCAGAAAATTATCCTTCCCAGAATGAAATTTGATATTTCCTGCATGTCTTATGAAAGAAGGCATAGAGCAGTAGCAAACTGGAATAAGTCCTTCTCTGTTAAGAATTAACAGCATAAATGTTCTCTGTGTTGGGAGAAAATAAGGCGGTGATGAATATAATCCCCCAGGTGTCCTGATTCTCTAGGAGGTTTGGTGTTCGCATGCTGGGAGCCACTCTGCATCACATAAAAGCATATTTTTTCCCATGTACTTGAAAAATAAGGTTTCAAGAAAAAAAATGGCACTTTTCTGTCCACTACTACCATTGCTTATCTTCTTGAAAATAAGACATCATTTCCAATCACTCCTGTGTTATGCAAGAGAACCGTAGGGGAGATGTTCAACCAGACTGGCTGACTTACATTATCTTTTCATCTCTTCTCAGAATCAAGGTTTCTTAGGGCAGGGGAGGAGCTCTGCCTACATAGTCCCTATTGTAATCTTGGTGGGTAAGTTCATCTGACTTCAAATGCGGAGTGTTTTCAAGAAGGAAATGTGTTCCTTTTGCATGAGTTCCTTGCTTTATCTCTCTTGCCTAATAAAAATCTCTGAGGAGATAAACTTCTGATTTGGTTTAAATCTTCCTTTTGATGAGGGGCTTCTACTGTGAGAATGGCTGGTCTGATGGTCACTTTCCTCAGAGGCTGTGCAATATCAATAACAATAACTAGAATGTATTGACTCCTGCCTACGTGCCGGGCATTGTGCTAAGCAATTACGTTACATGTCATCCTCACGATAACATTCTGAAATGGGTGTACAATTATCCCAATGATTGCTAGACATTTTATAGGTGAAGTCAACTTGTCCAAAGTCAAGTACATAGAGGGGGGCAGAAATGGAATCCCTATCCAAGCCAGAGATACTGACAATTATGCCATTCTGGAATGGCAGAACTGCCAGATTTTATGTGGCTGCTAAGCTGTTCTAATAGACAACACTTGGCCACCTTTGGGAACCAGGCATTCCAAGGCTACAATATAAGTTTATCCATTTGGCTAAAGGACTTCTATATAACTGGCATTCAGATATAACTGGCATTTTTGTCCTTTCAAGTTCTTGCTCCATAATGATAAATATACATGTGATGAGATCAAATCAGGAAAATTCCTTCTTCCCTTTCAGATGGGAAAGTTTAAAGCATTATTTTTACATGGACTTGGTGGAGAATTCCCTGGAAGCCTGTATATTAAGATCACATCGTTAAGATTTCACTTTGCTTTTATCTTTTTTTAAAAAGTTTATTTATTTTGAAAGAGAGCGAGAGTGCATGCATGCGCAAGTTGCAGAGGAGAAGGAGGGGGGAGAGAGAATCTTCAAGCAGGCTCCCCAACACCAGCGTGGGAGCCTGACATGGGAGCCCGAACTCATGAGATCGCGACCTGCGCCAAAGTCAGACACCAAACCCGCTTAACCAACCCAACCACCCAGGCTCCTCTGCTAT